>CM019753.1:1641050-1854347 GCA_009761765.1 Phenacoccus solenopsis
GCGCAGTATTATTACAGCTATTTTTAAATTTTTTGAAGACTAAAAAAAAAAGTCAACAGTTGGTAAAATTTCATGGTATTAGTTGGCAATTTTTATTTTCTCCCCCCCCCCCTGAAGAATGTCCTCGGTCGCCCCTGCACATATGCCTCATTAAAATGACATTAGAAGAGGTCAAATTTAATCAATTTGAACTCATGATTATTTGGAATAAAGAAGATACTATATCCCAAATTTATCTCCATATATGTTGTTGGAGGGGAGAAGGGCAAGGCGTAGCTAGAACATTTTCCAAAGGAGGGCAAAAAGGTAGAATTATACTTTTTTTTTCGTGTTCCAGTTGCACCATGGAGGGTGAAGGGAGGGTGGTCAATGCTATATGCAAATATATGTTCAGACTCAATATTCAGATGATTCAGATACTGAAACTCGAAAATAATAAATAACAACTGAACACATGAAAACAGAAAGTGTTAACTAGAAAGAGTTTTATTTTCTCACAAATTAAGTTGTATTACTTCTACATTCTACGTTTTTATTTGTCTTTCATCAGTAAAAAGCAGTTGGAGTCGTCTCTTATTTTGGCCAAATTCATCAATCACACTATTTATAAATGTGGTATCTGTTTCTATCCGTTTTCGGTGAACACTCATCATAGCTAGACCGCTCAGTCGATTTTCAGCCATCGTGCTCCTCAGCCATGTTTTTATCCTGCGTAATGTTGAGAATGACCTTTCTACAGTACAGGTTGTAATTGGTAAAGTCATCACAATATGAATAATTTTTCTTATTGCTGGATAAAACTCGGTGTAGTCTAGTAAATCCACGAAGGTAAGCTCTTTTACTTGCTCACAGGAAATAGGAGGGGTGACTGTCCAATAATCGTACCAACTCGCTGCATCATTATCAATATTTTCAATATTGTATACCTCTTCAATTACCTTCACTGCATCCAGGGAGTCGCTTTTGGTTTTGGATGAAAAGGCCTCGTCTTTAGGATGAATTTTGAATGTAGCTGATATTATGGGTATACCAGAATTGTCGCTACTTGAAAATCGGCTTGCCAAGGATGTAATTACCGAATCTAAGTAGGGTATGAAAATACTTCGTCTAAAATATTCTTCTTCATTTGAGGCTTCAAAGTTGTCGCGATAAGTTTGCCTAGAAGCAGTACGTGGCATTTTTAAATCAATGTCCAGGGTATCACATGTATTTTTCACCTTTTTGTAAATCAGTGTGAATTCAGTTTCTGCATTTTTCCTGTGCTAGTTGAAAATAGTGATTAAATTTTCTATCTGCTTCTGACATTTTTCAAAATCTAAATTCACTGCTTGTAGAGCAGCCACTACAGGTTCCAGCACAGCTGAGCATTGAGCCATTATTGTCAAAGAAACAATAAACTGTGGAGTGTACTGCTCATCGCAATCTCACTCAAGATTCAACTTGTCTGGAAGATTCATATGAACACGTTTGTGCAGGTGCACATTGCTGCTTTGCTATCAGTGTTGCGCTAGTCGCACATTTTCACACACACATCGTATTTTCTGCGAATTTTATTCAGTTGGCTTGAAATATTCGAAAATAGTCTTGTGAGTAAACCGGAACATAATTTTTTCAAAATCCAGGGGGGCAATTGCCCCCCCCCCTTGCCCCTCGCTGGCTACGCCCATGGAGAAGGGGAGGTTATCGACTCCAAAATGCTCCACCATTTTGCTAGATAGAGATACCAAGACAATTTTCATCCAAAAGCGAAATTTAGTCTGCCCTAATCAGTACCGCTTCGCATTCGGAATAAAAGTGAATATCGATTCATCTTACTTGGACATCTTGCTCTATGCTGAAGCTCTCGTTTCGCCGTGACACGTATAAAATCACGTAGATTGATACGAACGTCTTCTCATAATTATTGAAGGTCATCTGATCGGTGTTTTTGAAAATAAAAATGATAGATTTATTTTTCGATATTTCGCCATCAAGGTGATGATTATTTTCGTCGTTATTCCAATCACGTGGTTAATTCTGTATACTTATTCTTCGAAAAAAACCACACTCGAAACCCCGAAGGCGACGAAAATATAATAAGACGGAAAGAGGTAACTGACCTAACGCGTATAACCGAAAGTAAAACGATTCTCATTGTAAAAGGGTTGCGCCACCTTTTTACCATATACCTGTTGAGGTATTCGGTACGGTGGACGGTTGCGGTGGCGTAAAAAGCGGAGGCTATTATTTAAATGATTATTAATTTGGAGTGGTTGTTTTCTTTTTCCTGTAGTTTTTACTTCTCTCGTTATATTAATGATAGCCGATCCTCTTAAGTGATCCAATTATTCGGAACGAAGCGATGGAGGAGGAAAATGGTCGAAAATTTATAACGCTGGAATGGCGCGGTTGGCGCGTACTATGTAATTTCTGGCTCTGTGTGAACACTTCTCGGATGTATTTAATTAAAAAATACGACGTACTGGAGTATATACTTTTGATAACACGTCCGGGGAGACTATTCAAATATCCAATTTGTAGTTTGTTTAGGTATTACGAAACTAGCTGGAAGGCGAATTTTCAATACGTATTGTTAGGCGAGAAGCGAGTTGGGTGGGGAGCGGCGCGCATTCCAAATAAAATTATATATTCTTACGAAAGAGCGGCCAAGGTGAAGGGATCGTACCTGGATCCATAATACGTATTCGAAGAGTACCTATTCACCGGCGTATTTTGATCCAAATTACTCGGAATGGTTATTGTTTGCTTTAGCAGCGTGAAGCTATACGTACGTTTGACCGTAGCAGAGGGGGGTATACATTGTAGCGGTTGATAAAGCGATTTTTCGATCGAATGTATGAAAACGTGAGCAATATGGAAGGAGAATATTTCCAAGTTGAATGAGACGACACCTACAGACTACAAAGCGGTCCAGTTTGAGGCGGGCGACGCTGCGGCGATGCGAGCTAACCGGTAGCGGTAATCTTTTTTCATACGAAAGGCTCTACGTAAGCGGATAAAAAATAACTCGCGAACCGGTGACGAGATGATTACTGGTTTGTATGATTTTTAGGTAAACGAGTAAAACTCATTTTACATCACGTTCTGTTCGACTTGGCATTTCTCGTCGGTGGAATTCTCGCGGTTACGCTGGTGCTCCATTTATTGGCCGGATTGTTGAAGCAGAGCGGCTGTACTATGATTTGGTATTCGAAGCAATGGTTGGTACTGACTTATTATGCGGTACCGGTATTGCTGGTGATGTTCGCGGCGGTAAGAATGCGCCAAACGTTCTTCTACGTAAGTGCCCGCAGAACATTTGTTTTGCAATTAGTCGCTAAAGGAATGCCACTCGATGTGGTTTTAATTAGCGTAGATACGATGATATGCGTGTTCACGAAGGTGTACTAGCTGTTACCGATGGCTTTTTGTGCTCTATACGATGACGTATGTGTGAGAAAATTTTCCGTTTTCGTTTCGTAGACGTTGTTGAACGGAGAACAAGAAGCTAAAGTGTTCATTTTCAACGTTCAGATTATAATTACGATAATCTTTTCATTGGGTACTGCGAGTGGTATACGGAGCTCTTTTATACTGGCTATAGGCCTGATTGGCGTATCCATATCGCATTATTTCATGAATAAAACCAGACTCAGATTAGAGATAGGTAAGGCGCAATCGTGTGAATATTTACCATCGTCATGGTACCTGTGCAGTGTGCCCTGTACGCATCGATGATGAGAGTATTACGAGTACTTATATGTTTGTCGTGTATTATAGTCGAACACAAATTCCTCACGTACACCGTCATCAATTTTATACCGGCCTTATATTGCGCTTATGTATTTATACCACTTTTTGAAGTCATGATACCGATGATGGGACGTAATGGAGCTGAGTACGATTCCGAAACCACTATTTGGCTTTCAACGTTGATCGCTGTATTGATAACCTTCGCCTATTTTGTAAGTACTTGGATGGAAAATACGATTAATGTGTTTTTTGCAGGACCTGTTCTAACGGGCAGCTTCAAAAAATTGACTGGCAGTTCCAAATTTTTCATTTTTTTAAATTTTACGAGGCAAATATAACAATAATTATGGTATCTGGCATATGCTCCATCTTTTTGGTACCTATACATATAATTATGTTTATTCCCCCACGCGTAGCGCCGGCGAGTATTCAAAAAATTCGCTCAAAATTTGGTGAGGAACTCTTCTTGAAAATGCGCAGAAGTATTCTTTTTGTTTTTTCGAAAAATTTCAAAATGGCGGATCACTCAAATTTTGAGGCGGGGGCTGGAGAAGAGGCAAATAGCTCAAATTTTTCGTTTTTGATTTCATATGAAAGAGTGAGTCACGGACACCAACATATTTAAATTTCAGCTTCCTAAGTGCATTTTGAGGCGAGTTAGCAAAAACCTGTTTTTGAGAAAATTGCGTTTTTTGTGTCACTCACTTGCGCAGGCGGGTGTGGATAAAATTCGCTCAAAATTCGGTGAGGAACTCTTCTTGCAAATACGCAAAAATAGTTTTTTTGTTTTTTCGATAAATTTCAAAATGGCGGATCACTCAAATTTTGAGGGGGCTGGAGAAGGGGCAAATAGCTCAAATTTTTCGTTTTTGATTTCATATGAAAGAGTGAGTCACGGATACTAACATATCCAAATTTCAGCTTCTTGAGTGCATATTGAGAGGAGTTAGATCAAAAAACGGCTTTTTGAGGAAGTTTTGAGTCATGAAATTTCTTGAATCTTCCATATCTCCCCACCAAATCAAGTTAAAGAGGTCAAATTTTGTGTGTGAGGTTAGTTGGTGACCACAATATGACCTCTTGAATTTGGATCAAAATGGATTCAAAATGGCGGATTATCAAAATTTTGAGTAGAGCTTGAGGAGCCTCAAGTTGGTAAAAATGTAATTAATATGAATTCATATGGTTATTGGGGATAAGTTGTATACTATATCCCGAATTCACTTCCATACATGATGTTGGAGGGGGAAGGCGGGGTTACCAACCTAAAATAGTGGTGGGGTACAGGAGGGGTCGAAAATTTTTTATTGCTGTGTCATATGATAAAATGAGCCCAAGTGACAAACGTATTTTGATTTTAGCTTCCTCAGTGATTTTGGAGGGGAGTTAGAGCAAAAAACGGCTTTTGGAGGGGAAATTGCTGCAGGAAATTTCATGAATCTTCCATATCTCATCACCAAATCGGCCTAGAATGGTCAAACTTTGTGTGTAGGATTAGTTTGTGACCAGAATATAACCACTTAAATTTGAGTCAAAATGGATCCAAAATGGAGGATTTACAAAATTTCAAGATAATTTGAGGACCCTCAAATAGTTATAATTTGAGAAATATTTGTTCGCATGATTATTTCATGGCAGGAAATACTACATTTGTGCCAAATTGAACTTCTTAAGTGTTTTTGGAAAGGATAGGGTAGGGGTTTTCAGACTTGGTATTGGATGTGGCCTGTAGTGATGAACGGTTGAGCATGGTTATTACTAAATCAAAACAAGCCCCAGTTAAAAACTCAGCTCCAGTAATGCGACATGGCTGCTTACGTTTTTTTTTTTTTTTTGGCAAAATTCAAAATGGCGAATTACTCAAATTTTAAGGGGAACTGGAGAAGGGGCAAATAGCTCAAAGAGTCTCTCCTGATAAGATGGTGAAAACAGCCCTTGACCCAAATTCGGTCACAAATGGTCCTAAATGGTGCCCTCGACGAAAAAACTCCTCAAAACATTTTTTGACCCCCACCCCGCCCTTCCTGAGAAATCGACCCCTATATGTCGAAACTTCGATATTTTTTAATTCTGGATGGGATGGATGAAAAATTTTGAAAATTTCACTATTGATAGGCATCATATAAGTACATTTGTGGACATTTTTTCAAATTTTTCGATTCATATTTTCTTGAATTTTTTAGGCTTTGAAATTTTTTTTGAGGGGGTGCATGGCTGAATTTTTTTCCATAATTAGCTTATACTCCGAGGTACAACATGATAATATTTTCAAACCTCCGAAGGGGGGTGGAAGTTGGTCAAAACAAATGAAATGTGTGACAATAGCCCCTCCTAAATTCACTTTTTTGCATTTTCTTTGCGAACGACGCGTTTTAGAGAAATATTAGTAAAGTAATAAAATGTTCCTCATTAAATTCTCTACAAGAAAGGATCTCATAATTTTTTTCGTATACACATTAGGGGAGGAGATAGGGGACTACAAAGTTGCTCCTAACACTAATATTATGCATTACACTATCGCAAAATCAGTAAGGACTAAACAAGATAAATAAAATGAAAAGAAAATAGAAAATGAACATTTGGAATAAAAGCGAGTTACTTTTCGTCTATTGGGGTAAACTTCTGATTGAGGATTTCACAATAAGAATAAAGGAACTTTGACATGATGATGGTGACGTTAAAGTAGTATAATAGTCCAATCATATTACGATTATGTTCGAGACTAATTGGAGCCCGAAGTTTTTCTGAGGAAACTTGTAGCCAATAGTGTCCGTAATAACACCTAACTTTCCCCCAAAATCCACATTTGTGCCCTAAAACCAGGTTTTCGCAAATAATACGCGTTCTAATCTAGGTGCAGAGAAAAAGTCCAGTTAAGAAACTATGCTGATCAGATTTCCAACAAAAAATATTATTACGCAATTTTCTCCCAAGTTGATAGAATCGCGAGAAAACGCCCTTGAAACGCCCCACTTACATTGCACATAGGCTCATAGCGCGACGTTTGATGTAAACCACAGCGTTATGATAATATTTAATGTTATCATCGTACCAATGGCTACTGAGGGGAAGGGTAGAACGAATTTTGTTTATTATCGAAAATCTATCTAATTCGATACTACTCATGAGTTGATAATTAATTACTATCATATTTCGAAACTATCAAGCGGTATACCAGATCAATTTTCGAGAAAAAACAAAATTTGTTCTACCCTCCCTCACCCCGACCCCCTTGATCCCATATGAAAGAGCGAGCCTTGGACACCAACATATTCAAATTTTAGCTTCCTCAGTACATTTGGAAGGGAGTTGGAGCAAAAAAACGACTTCTTGAGGTAGGTTTGAGTCATGAAATTTCTTGAATCTTTCATATCTCCTTGCTGAATCTACGTAAAAAGGTCATACTTTGTAGGTGGAGTTAGTTGTTGACCAGAATATGATCTCTTTAATTTGGATCATAATGGATCCAAAATGGTGGATCATGAAAATTTGAGTAGAGCTTGAGGAGCCTCAAATTGGTAAAAATGTAGTTAATTTGAACTCATATGATTATTGAGAATAAGAAGTATACATATCCCTAATTCATCTCCATGCATGTTGCTGGAGGGGAGAAGGAGAGGTTATTGATCTCAAAAAGTGGTGGGGGTACACGAGATGTTGAATTTTTTTTTATACCTGTGTCGTATGATGAAATTGGCCCATGCGGCTAAGCTATTCTTATTTAATTTTCCCAAGTGAATTTGGAGTAGAGTTGGAGCAAAAAAGGGCTTTTGGACTCACGAATCTTCAATATATAGTCACCAAATCGACCTACAAAGGTCAAACTTCGTGTGTAGGGTTAGTTGACGACCAGAATGTGATCTCTTCAATTTCGGTTATAATGGATCTAAAATGACGGATCTTGACAATTTGATGATAATTTGAGGAGCCTCAAGTACTTATTATTTGAGAAATATGTGTTCATATGAGTATTGCATAGCAAGAAATGCTACATTTGTTACAAACTCAACTTCTTACGTGGTTTTTGAAAAGAAAGGTTAGGAATTCACAGACTTGCAATTGGGTGTGGCCTTTAGTCATGAATGATTTAGCAAAGTTGTTTTCGAACCTGAAGAAGCTTCAGTAATGCAGCATGTCTGCTTACGTTTGAATGCCAAAAAAAAAAATATCAATTTTTCAAAAGTGTTTTTTTACTAAAAATAGACTGATGAAACATATTTTTCTACTTGTATAAAGCAAAGCTTTGAGAATGTTGAGTGCCTATTTAAGGTTTTGGGATTTAGACGCCCCCTCCCCTCTTTTCCCATTGATTTTTGCCTATGAACCTTGAAAATCAAATTAGGGATGGCGATACCGTATCGATATTTCCAGGTATCGATATTTTTCAAAAAATATCGAGTACTTTTTTATCGATACTCAGCTGTTTGATACTTACTTGATATCGATATTTTAATTCTGGTATCGCTTTCGATACCTACTTAATAAAATTTGTTATTTCGCGTAAATACTGTAATAACCTCTGATTCCTATTTGACGATTATTGAGAGGTTAAGGTGGTGCTTCGGAAAATAAGTAGGTAAATGTGATAAAATTGATTTTAAAATAAAGAAATGAAAAAATTGGAAAAATAAATGCTTAATCGGTTGAAACAAAGTCTCTAAAATAATATATTATAATTTTAAATCATTTAGTTGCGTTACTTTTGAGAAAAATACTGCAAATGAAAATTATATCCTATTTTCATTTGCAGTATTTTTCTCAAAAGTAACGCAACTAAATGATTTAAAATTATAATATATTATTTTAGAGACTTTGTTTCAACCGATTAAGCATTTATTTTTCCAATTTTTTCATTTTTTTATTAAAAAAACAACTTTTTCGCATTTACCAACTTATTTTCCGAAGCACCGCCTTAACATGTACTGACATAAAATCATTTTTGCTGGATTTTTAAATTGGTAAAAACTACCATTTTAAAATGAAAACTTTTGAAAAAACCATTGATGGATATAGATTACAGACTTATATAATTATCTTCATCGATATTAATAAGATTAAAATGTTTTCTCTTGACTTTGTATAATATTTTCATTTTTCAAAAATTTACGATAATTATTACCAGTATCGGTATCGATATTAAAGGTATCGATATCTTAGGTGGTATCGATACCGCATATCGATATATGTGTCCCGATATTATCGATACTGAAATATCGATACTTTCGACGAGTATCGCCATCCCTAAATGAAATGCTTATTATTTTTCGTAAGTCATGCACTTATCGAGAAATATGAAAAGGCTCTTTGAAAATCTTGGTGCATTTTAGTAAAAATGAATATTATGCTCCTTCTTCCTCGTTGATTCATCTGTAGTGGCATAGTTTTGATTTTTCTGCATTGGAGGGAAGAGGGAGGAAAATCTAAAAAATTTCATGCGTTATTTTTAGCTTTCTGGCTTTGAATTTTCAAGATAACAGTCGAACATCTTTCGCGAAATCGAAAAATTCAAAAAATTTTTAATATTTATGAAGGCGAGATTTTTAAGAAATCTCTATTTAAAAAATCAACCTTATTCTACACCGCTCATGGCTCTTGGAGAGTATTTAAAAAGTTTACCAAATACAAGGGCAAAGAGAAATGAATATATCTTGCTAATTAACCATCATATTTGTTATCTTTTTTGTAGATCCCCTTGGTAATTCTGGTGAAGGATTTTTGGACGATGGAGTACCTTTTCTTTGTTCTTTACATGTTACAATTATTTTACATTTTGAGTGGTTCTTTGGCACCGTTTAATGAGTCAGCTCCTCAAAGATTTGTCGCTTTAGTAAGTGCTGCGTAATTACAACACTGTGATTAGTACGATTGCATGATTTTTTTAAATTGTATTTTCTAATAAATTTTTTAGCATGTAAACCGAAAATTAACGCATTTTGATCGTGAAATGAAAAATGAAACTCACGGCTATTTGCTACTACCCAGTGATAATCTTGGAGGTAAAAATATTTTGATGCTATTTGAAATAGAAGGATTCAGAGAATTAAGTACTATCGAAGATTATTGCGAGAAAGAATTGTTTTGCGGTATGCCAACTTTCTATCCAAAAAACATAAATTCCGGGTAAGCGTAGAAAATATTTTTTCGAAATGCCACTCGCCTATCGTTTAAGTAGGTGTAATTGTATAATCGCCGTTTTGAAGGCGATTAAATTTTTGTAATTAATTTGAAGCATTTTTTGGACTTTTTAGACACCTTTCATTTTGGGCGCCGAAAGAGAAACCAATTATTCCACCTGGAAAACAAATCAAGTTTAGATGCTGGAACCAGGATGTGCATTTTATCGTTTTTAAAATCACTTTGATAGGTATTACTAATTTATGAAAAAAAAAAAAAAAAGGATTAGACTATAATTTTTCCATTCTTTCCAATAAAAAATTTTTTTGTTGTAGGAAGTAAATTTATGGATATTGTTATCTTGCCTCTCAATAACGCCACTCTGTATCGTTGGAGTTTTGATCACCATATTCCAGGTAATGAATTGAAATGGAAAGGCAAACCAGCATATTTTATTCGTTATCACGAAGGGTTTTTGAACAAACATCCAAGGCAGTTTTCATTCGAGCTTATGTTTGACGTAAGATATAAAAATTTGCGTAATCGAAATTACTCTCGTTTCATGAAATATAGAGAATATCGACGGAAATTTGCAGGTGAGCAAAAAAGAAATTCGAGAGAAACATCTGTTTGAGTTGGCTTGGTCTGTGTTTTACCCTTCAAACACTACAGATCAGTTTACACCGAAATTCAAAAATTTCACCGGTGAATTCCCGGAATGGACTAAAGTAATACCGATGGTTGTTGAGTATGAAGAATATAAGTTCTACGAGTGGTATCCCGCTAAGAGAATGAGTTAAATTATTGAATGAAATTTATGCTGTGATTTGTGTTACAATGTTTCTATTTTGATTTTTTATGTCTATTTCGAGTGATTTTTGGTGAGTACGAAAGTTTTTGTATTTTATTTTTAAAACGAAAAGGATATATTAGGTTAGTTTAAGGTACTGAATCCTTTATAATGCCGTTTTGAAGGACACAGGCTTCGGCGTACTGAGATCATTTTTCGTACTCTGAGTATGAGAAATTCCCTTGATTCGTATTCGTGGTTTATTTCTTGTCTTTGGTGTTGTTTTAATTAATGATATATTATTCTAAATGAAGTAACGTAAATAGAACAAAAAGAAAAAAAGAGAAATTTTTTTATTTTCCTTAACTTTTTATTTGCAATTTTTTTGTCAATATTTTCATAAATAGAAATTACTCACTCCTGAAACTGGAAGATATTAAAGTATCGTTAAAAGCTGACGTTATGTTCTCGTTCAGTTTTGAATAAAGTATCTGAGAAAATAAAGTTTTTCAGTGGATTAGAAACTACATTACCGATTGCGAGGGTTTTTAAATAGGAAAACTGATTTAACTTCTTGCAAAATTTATTGCATATGGTAACGATACCTAATAAGTAGCTCTTATCAAGGATTGCAAGTTCAATATTCTCTGTTCAAATAGAGACTTTGTTGAAATTGTATAATGATGTACTGGGAGAAGGAATTAGTATTTTTTTTATTCAAGATTGAAAAAGTTTTTTTATTTTTATGTTTTAGCTGAGTTTTTGGATGGTTTGGGGGGGGGGAACTTCAAATCTTTACGTTTCAGATCACTTGTAATCATCTGGCAAATGTGCAACTTTTCGTTATACTAAAAATTTGAGTAATCCGCCATTTTGAATTTTATCGAAAAAACAAAAAAAAAATACTTTTTGCATTTTGAAAAAGATGTCATGAATACCCACTGACGTGGCGCTACGCGCGAAAGGAAAATATATATGCAATTACGGTTGCATATAAAAGTCATCTATGTAAGAAATCAGTTATAAGTTGGCTCCATGTGAAAGTAGATACAGTGTATGAAGTTGACTTTCATTAATCATGCATAGTCGACTCTACATTTAAATTTACTGCTTTAAATCCTCCTGAATTAGAAATGAGTCTAAATCCATTCATCATTGAATACTGATTTAAATCATCTATGATATTATAAAATTTGTTTAAAGATTTGAAAAATAGCAGGGTAATGTTTTCACAAGTTCCTTTTCTGCAAAAAATTCTTCGGTTCCTTCTATTCGATTGTCTGTTTCTTTTTAACCGGAGATAGTGTGGTGACATTCTTAGTTATTTTTTCTACAGCAGTGATATGAACGTGTTTAGTCACGAATTCAAATTTCGGTTCGTCCATTAATAGAGATTCTATGAGAGCGGCTGGTTTCGAAAAGAGTTTAATAATTTCTCTGAAGTTGGAGTAGGCTCTTTGATATCAAATGATTTGAATTCATAATCTATTTCGTTGGGTTCAATCAAATCAATTTTCGGACTGGATTTAAAAAAAAAAAAAAAAAAAAAAAAAAGAAAGAAAGAAAGGAAAAAGTAATAAATGATGAAGAAACTAAAATAATATGTATTTATAAATCAAATTTTAAGTTGTAATCGGTCACATTTGTATTATATGCAGGATATGCATAAGAGAGGGGAAGAAGACTGTTAACGCTCTCTTTTTTCTATATCCGGAAAAATTGGTAAATGAGTGATTTTAGTATACAGTAGGCGAATTTGCCTAATCATGCAATAAAATGCACAGAAAATTAAAAAAACCAAAATTTATAACTTGAAAAAAAAAATAAATAAAATATAGCTACATGATATAGTTAACCTCATAAATCAAAATCATAACGACTTATAAATTTTTACGAGCTAGAAGAAATGGTATAATTGAGTTAGCAATTTGGTTTTGTTTTTCTGTTCCTCCCTAAAAAGTCCTTCGGTAAGTCTCTAATTCTGGGTGTATTCATTGTATCAAAATAATTACTCATGTAGGCATTGGTTGAATGGTTGTGAATGAACCATCACAAACTGATTTAATGTTTTCAAGTTTTATGAAAAAGAGTAGACTTTTTCATATTTCGTAGACTGCAAATTTTACCATTAAAGTTAGTCACCTTAATTTTTTATTTCCTCTTCAAAAATAAACACGTCGTAATAATTTGATTAAAAAATTGATTTTTCAAATCACCAATCACACGTGCTTTGAAGATGACTGTTTCTGTAAAGGTAACCGTTTTTCTCTCACGAAAACTTAGAGATTTGAGCATCGTTACGTTTGGAAACGAAGAGAAATAAGCTAATATCTCAATATTTTCTAAAGAATGTTTCGAATTGTTTACTTCCTCTACTGATTCACCAACGGATTATCTCGATAGATTTCTTCTCATCAGAGATGAGTCAGTATAGTCTTGTTTTCATTTTCCAGTTAGTATTTTTCGTAGCCCATTTTACGAATCAGATCGGGAATATGAGAATTACTCACGACTAGACTTGGAACTTCGGTGATAAAATGAGTCTAAGTGACCTACTTATTTGATTTAGCTTCCCAGATGAATTAGGAAGGGAGTTAGAGCGAAAATGGTTTTTAGACGGAAAACAGCTACAAGAAATTTCCTAAATCTTCCATATCTCGTCATCAAATCAACCTAGAAAAGTCAAACTTCGTGTGTAGGGTTAGTTGATGACCAGATTACGATCTCTTCAATTTGGGGTATAATGTATCCAAAATGGTAGATTATAATAGTATATTAGGTAACAAGGTTAAAAAAGTGCGTGATTTTGAACGAGTGCATAGTTACAGTGTGAGCTTTAGGCGTGGGTTGTAACTGTACAAGTTTATAATCAGAAGCCCTTTCTCAGCTGAGTCTCGTAAGATATTTTTCATAATACATACAATTTGTAACAGTTTAATTTAATAGAGTATTTATAATGACTGGTCTATGTTCTAATTGGTCATACGTCACGCCTGTAACAACCAATCAGCAAGTTGGAATGTGGTAAATTTACCTCGACTAACTCGTAAAATAAAAACGCAAATCAGCTGATGATTCAAATCATAAACGAATTTTAGTCGTTCACTGAAAACTGAACGATATTATTTAGGAAGGGAGAAATGAAACTACCTACATCGCCAGTATCAGTTTACTTTTTAGCTGAGTTTTTAACTAAAAACAACAGCTATTACAGCCTACCTGATTTGGGAAGGAAGGGTCGGAGGAGGGTGCGGTCTTCAAATCTTTGCGTTTCAGACCATTTGTAATCATCTGGCAAATGTCCAACTTTTTGGTATATATATATATATATATATATAGTGATCTATGGTCAAAGTGGCATCAGTTTGCACATTCCTCAGAAGTGCATCTAATGCAACATTAACGACACCACAATGGCGAACGGAATGTATAATATCATAGGTTTTCTTAGAAACAAACTTTTAAAATGATGCCACTTTGCCTGTAAACATAAAAAAAAGTGAGGCTACTACGACCGTAGACCGAAAAAAAAGTTTTTGTATGAAAATAGAATATTAGTGGTGAAGTGGCATCACCCAAATAACCACACCAGTGACATCATGATACAAAGCTGAATCGATGAGCAATGTGATGGTAAAGTGGCATCAAAAAAAAGATGCCACTTTGTAAAAAAGATGCCACTTTACCTGTAGACGACGAAAAATGATGCCACTTTATCCATAGATAAATCTATATATATAGAGGTATACCACGACTTATACAGTCCCATTTCAGGAAGTCACACGGTGTTGTGAGACCCGTTTCGACGATGTGAGACCCGACTTCGGGTCTCAGTACGTTTCGCCATGCTGATCAGCTTTCTATGCTTGTTGCACACTCTGCAACGCATAGGCAAATTTTTGCTCGGGCCTCGAAAAGCATATATACCCTCCGCTCTTATACATATTCAGTTCATACATTTCCACCCTAGAGCGCGCTGCAAAATTTGTATAAAAAAAGATTTGTCATCCACGTTCCAAGTCCCATCGATTTGACAACGTTGCATTGAAGCAAACGTGTTTGGGACTGAGTCTTTACTATCGACAAGTGTGAATATTTTATAAGTTTTAATTACAAAGTTTTTTTTCATTTCGAAATATTATGTGGGATTGGAACTTCAATGTAAATCGCAGATAAACTGTGTTGTTGTTCGAGGTTTCAACGATGATGAAGTATTAAATTTTGTTGACCTGACTATAGATAAAAATTTACATGTACGTTTTATCCAATATAAGCCATTTGGAGGTAATAAGTGGAATTCTAAAAAACTAGTTTATTCGTCATTTCTTGAATTTTTTAGATTCAGAAAATATTTCTCAATATGAGAAAAAATGAGTTGTCATACCTAATGTACCTATACATGAAAAACAGTGATAAGAAGTACTAAAGATAATCAAGTCCCTCTTTTAGGTAGTCCCAACTTCGTAATTTGCTGAGAAAAATCAAGAAATAGAAAAGGAATAAATAATTTTTTGCATTTAATAAATAGATTTTCTTCAAGTTACTTTCCTCTCATACAACTTTATCGATTGACAAGAGCTCTCTTCTATGGTAAATTATGTCTCCCAGGCAGAGGCTGATGAAATAATTATCACACGACTCAGAATTGAATATAAAAAACTTATTCACAGTCATTTCCAATTTTGTAATTTAAAACCTATTACCATCCAATATCTCCTCTTTTGTTGTGAAATTCTGAAGCTAAATAGACTTGAACCTCAACATCTCTAATAATCTTAACCCCACAGATGAAAATACAAAAAATTCTTCCCTTTCTAAATCACCTTCAGCTACAAAACTTAATGACTCCTCACTCCCTCCAGCCTATCAACACCAAGAGTGAAAGTCTTAGCAATCATACGAAGATCAATGAATCGCGTAGTTTTGGCGAGGAAATTGACGATAAGTACGTTATTGCAAATTTACAGCTAACTTTTCCTTCCACTTTTGACAATGTTGTTGCATACTTCGACGCGTTACCTGAAAAGGACAAGACCTTAGTAAATTTGAAGGCGCGATTTATAGAGGAAGCGTCGTGTTGGCCCTTCTCCAGCCTCCCTCAAAATTTTAGTGATCCATCATTTTGAACTTTATCAAGAAAACAAAAATGGAATTTAAAATTCTACCAAAAATCAAACAAAAAATATGAAATGAACAATTTTTCATCATCTTTTTTTTTTTTATTATTTATTTCTGAATATTTTAAACGTACATCCGACTGACTACAATATTTTTTTTTTAATCGGTGGTCATAATGTGTACATTTCACACTTGAAAAGCAGCAGGAAAACCCAAAATTTGCCGCCCCTGAAATTTTGCCGCCAGCATGGGCAGCTGCCCTCTTAGCCTATGCCTAAATCCACCGCTGAGCTGCAGCCATGAAAGTTATTGTTAAACAGCAGTCGAAAACTTCGGTTCTTGTGTTAATATTAACCTGCAGAAAGAATTTACGCTATATTTTGCGTGCAATTTAATGTCTATATTGCTTCGAGCATTTTATTGTAAGGTTGTAAAACGTGTTTATCTGCTGGACCACCTTGTTCAATTCTGTTGATATAAACACCACGTTCGTACAATCCATCAGATACGCTAACTGCGAAATCTTCATTGAGCCCAGATTTTCTCTGCACTGCGCTAATCTGTGGTGCTGAAAACTTCGTCGACGTTTGGAAAACGTGCTGAAATTATTGACGTATAACGGATTCATCGTTACATGTTGATTTTCATCATCAATATTGCTATAAATAAAACGTAAAATAATTAGATATGTAATTTTTATTGACTCATATCGCAAACTACTATCAAAGAATGTTAGGATAAATGTGAAATGAACGTACGATGTTTATTAATAAGCTATTTTCTAGACTAATATTGAAATATTTACATTTATTATTATTTTTATGCTCTTTTGCTAAATGAATACAGCTAAGATTATACAAGTATTTGTGAATTGACACGAGAAAAGCTACTTCAGACAAAAAACTATGAAAATGTAAAACCTGACAGGCTAACTCACGGTGTTGAGGATACCATGATCATGCTTTCTTTTTTGAACTTCTAATAAATCGTACAACTAAAAAATTTGGTAACACCCCGCCCCCCTCATTAACTTACGTCATAGCCGTTTGCGAATTTGACATCAGTATACCCTTCGAGAATTACAGTATTAAATTCGTTATACAACATTATAATGATCAATAGTAGCTATGATAGGTCCCGAAGACCATCTTTTCAAATACCTAATTATCATGTTGATTAGTAGGTTTGGCTTGAAATTGGGAAAATTAACTAATTGCATGACATAGATCTGGTCTAGTAGCGATCATCAAATATGTAAATTAACGAGCCTAAGAGCTGTTTAAAAGGATTATCAATAGAGATGGGATTTTTATGTTTTTAGGTATATATTTTTTTAGTTGAGTGTCGGTAAGTAGGAATATTTGCAATATTTTTGTGAATTATGAAATTCTAAGCAAAATGAGTCCAATTCGTATGAACATATTTTTACTTCGATACATTTTGAGCATATTTTACCTTTTTTCCAATTTTCGTGACATTTTTTTGCAAAATACACAAAAATCCATTTTTTGAAGAAAAAGAAAATTGAAAAATAGATAACTTCTAGGAGAAAAAAGTGACATTTTTTTCAGTGATTTTTTTTTCGCAATTACTCCTCGTAGGTGGGAACTGAGAAGAAATTTACAAATGAATGAAGTTTCCATTTTGATTTTGTTGTATTATTGTTCTCCTTCAAAAATCACGAATTTCCAGACTTAATATGGCCTCCTTTTACTGAAAATATTTTGGTATATTGTTGGATTTTTAGGAATATATTTTTGACATATTTCATACCGCAAAAAACATAAATTACCTATGCGCAAGTTGATAATTTTAAGCCTTTTTCTATAGGAGTATCAATAAGTCTACAGTTATTCATTTAATAACATCTTCACAACATTTTTCTGAAATAATTTTAATTATCGTTCAAAGCAATCGTATTCGTTATCGAATTTTAAATCTACTGCCAATATTTTCAATTACCATATCTGTAAATTTATCAACACTGCATAAGATAAAAATATCATCGACTTTGAGTATGTATCTCCTGGAGTGATAGAAATAGCCAATTTCACTATATGCGAGGGTATAGCGTTAGAGGGCGCTGTTCAGTTATAGTTGATGCCCGGAGTGGTGTGATAACTCTTGATAAGCTGATGAAAAATCCCAAAAACTGAAGTAAAAGTGCATAAGTAAAGACTTTTATTTGTCAAAATTTTCTTGTTTTCATAATTATTTTAGTTTGTTTTTATTGATTTATTATATTTTCATCTCATTGAAGTCTAAACAATCACGGGAAGTATTCAATATTCATGCTTTAAATAAAATTATAAGTTGAGCATTTTTATTTCTGAACTTGATACTTTAGTTTCTTTTTTTTCCATTTATTTCAGATGCATAGGTATAACATTTATTGCACTTCATTAGAATTGTATTCATCAAGAAATAACACTCAACAAATTAAAAAGTAACAAGGATGCAAAATTGACAATCTATATTTTCACACTATTTTAAGACATGAAGTAGGAAATGGCATAATCAATCAATCGTACACAATAAAATAAAATAGTAAAATACATTATTAATGAACATATTTAAAAAAAAGAATTGGCGGTAGTATAGCCGCAGATGTAACAAATACCTATTACGTTGCATGCCTTCCACTGAGGCTGATTCCTCTCCTGCATCATCTCTGTAAAAAGGAAGATTACCACTTAAAAAGACATAGCTACCAATTTTTATACTGAGGTACAATAAACTTACAGAAATGGCAAAGGGCAAGCTCCAACTCTTAATCGTTGGCGTTTCGACGTTTTGAATTCACTTAAATTGAAATGAGATGCGCAAATTCTGTCATGTGACTTGATTTAATGATTCTCTGCCATTCCTAGTGACCCTAGCCATTTCTTCCTCTCATTTTCATCCTTTAGGAAACTAAGTTTACAAAATTCATTGCAATTATTTTTCATTAAATAGTTATGGATTTTCTTAATTTACCTGCGATAATATTGTGCTGTACTTACTTGAATAAATTTTCTTTTTTACCACAAAGTAAACAAATCCGTTTACGAACCATTATTAAAGTAATTCACATTATAAAAATAATTTCCTTCACATGAAAACGCGGGTAAAAAACAATGATAATAATTATTATTTTGATAATTATGATAATCTTTCGGGTTACGGGCATCAACCACAACTGAAAAGCGCCCTCTAACGCTATACCCACTGAACTACCATTTCTATCACTCCAGGAGATACATACTCAAAGATCATCGATGATTTAATGGCGAATAGCTCCGCTGATAAGATGGAAAAGTGTGCAGATAATGAAATACGAATTTGGTTTCCATTGTGAATAAGAGAGCATGCGGTTCTGTTTTGGAATTTGGACAATCCGTATGTTATGTTGGCAGTTAGGGCATGAATGTAGGTGTTTAGGGAAGTTAACGAGAGTTGTGTCTATTCGCGGTTCTCCGAAGCCCTAACCCAGACCAAATTCTAGCAAACCATCCTAGTCGAATATCGATAATCTATTGGCTTCTCTACAAATTCTACAGTATAGCACCCAACATCGATACGCCTTCAGCCATAATAGGTGTACTTGGCGCGTAAAAAAAAATATATATATATACAAATAATATCTACATTTGTTATATTTGTTTTATTTTATTTTCTATATCTCCATTCGATTTTTTTTTCAGCTGATAAATATTATCAAATCGTGCAACCAAAATACGTGTGTTAATCAGCGCAAAAATCTCAGTTTGTTGATAACATAATAAGAGTTTAACTAAAAATAATTTATCATTTGAAAATTTTAGGTTCAAGTCGTCCAGGCTAGGAAATACTTTTTCGATCAGATTTTAATTGGAAAACCATTTCAAAGACTAAATGAACTCTCCTAAAGGTATGGACTGGAAAAATATGCCTCCTTTTTAGCGAAATGAATTACAAAAATGTATTCATTTTGAGGAAATACATGAAAAAAATTATTCACAATCGGGATGTTGCACATTTTTTAGAAAAAATTTGAGCCCATTTGATCACATAAAACTTGAGAAAAGAATTCCAAACTTTACATTTCACGCCATGCGCTAAAATGTTAGGTTTCCGCGGAAGTAACCGTTAAGAACCGCGCATTGCTCTTTTGGAGATGAACACGACGAAGCGTTTTTTCACGTTTATTGCGCCTAAAGAGCGCTATTTACGTTATAAGCGATCAACTACCTCCTATTTATACATAACATACACATAATATTTACAGCCTTGAAATCCAAAAAAAAATTATGCTTCATTTAATAATTATTTACAGGGTTGAGCGTTTTATACCAAAGTGTTTAAAACACATGTTAAAAACATGTTTTAAAAATTGATAAAAAAAAAATAAAATTTAATTTTTTTTTTTTTTTTTTTTTTTAAACATGTTTTTCATTCTCCTCATTTTTTCTTTAAATTTACGGTTATTAACGGAAGAAATACAAGTGAACCCTAACGACGAATAATTTTCTACCGTCTGCGAAGTTATCCTCTAGAATTCGAAATTTTTTTTCAAATTTCCATTTTCAAATGTTTTGAACTCTTGAGAACTTGAGAAGTCAAGGTCGTCGCTCGTCAAGGGTATAATGGCTAAGGCTGGGATTTTTATGCAATTGCATATTTTTTTCTGTAATACTAGATAGCGCATATTCAAACTTTCTTTACGAATCATGAAGTTCTGAATCGATTGGTGAAATTTTATGGCGCATATTTTTGCATATTTTGACCATAGATGCATAAAAACGCATATTTTCGCTTAAAAATAGCTTTATTTTGCATATTTACCACATATTTGAAGTGTTTAGCGCATATTTAAAAAAAAATGTACAAAAATTATTTTTATTGACGCAGTTTCCATAAATTGTTCGCATAAATTTGTCTTTTGATGAAAATTTTTTTTGAAAGCACAGGGAAGAGTTACCATATTCAAAGAATAATATTATCTCGTTAAAATTTTTTGTTATCGCAACTTTTTGTAAATCTTTATTCAGTAACTGTTGAAATGAATGATTGTTTTAGCTACCCTTTTAAATTCCTGCATTTTGATATCTATGATGCGGTACTTTTATAGCGCATATTTTTGCATATTTCGGTGGTTTTAAGCGCATATTTATTGCGCATATTTTCATATTTTAAGTGCATAAAAATCCTAGCCCTAATAATGACTAAATGTGAATTTTTGAGTTCAATTTTTATGACTTCAGTAGGGAGACCTCTTTTTGGTGTGTTGGAGTATTTTTCACATTGAGGGTGAAGGAGTGGTACCTCTCATGGGAATAACGAATAGAAAGTTGGAAAAAAACCTGAATTGAATCGTTTCTTATAGAATACACCTACACATATTATAACAACAAGTAAAAATATTCAAAATGTGTTTTTTTCCTTTATAAAACAAAACAAAAAATTATTGTGAAACCAAAATCATTTCTTATACAATCCCTATACCTACACAGCATACTATAACAACAAGTAAAAATTTTCAAAATCTCTTTGTTTTTCTTCATGAAACAAAAAAAAAAAAAATTAAATGTGAAACCAAAATAATTCATCAAAAGTCGAATAAAGTACATAATTTTGATTAATATGGTTCGGAACTTTATAATGCTTGGAAAATGAAAAGTTTGACCTTTCTAGATCGATTTGGTGATGAGATATGAAAGATTCATGAAATTTCTTACAGTAATTTCCCCTCCAAAATCCGTTCTTTGTTCTAACTGACTTCCAAATGCACTTCTTGAAGCTGAAGTGAGATAAATAAGTCACATGGGCTCATTCTATCAAATGACAATTGACATCTCAATAAAAAGTTTTTCAACAACCGTTCTCGTGCACCTCTACCACATTTTGAGGTCGATAATTCTGCTTCTCCCCTCCAACATGGCCGTTTTCACTATCTTATGAGGAGAGACCCTTTCAAATTCTTTCACAAAAAGAGTAGTACAGGAAACAATTATTTTTAATGATGCTGAAAGTGACGTGATGGACTAGGTTCAGAAAACAAGCCCGTAAAAATTTTTTACACTCCGTGGGAATTTGTAAGACTTTTTATAAAAAAAAATTGGGGCTCTTTTAACAATAATTTGGGGGGCCTTTGTAAGTTTCGTATCACTACTTTTCAAACCTCTGGGCGTCACGGGAAAAAATTATCATATTAATTATGAAATATTCGCTGTAGTTTCGCATCGGATGTATTTAGTATCGACCGTCGTCAAATTAGAGACACGGAAACGAAGGAGGGAAGAAAGAATTTAATGATTAGAAACGTTATAGATTTTATCGTAATATATTGCTCGATAAATGAAAAATGATTTTATCGAAATTTAAGATTTATTTCATGTATGTTGGTAGTCAGCGGATGCAAGCATATTTGTGTACTATGTGTAACGTAGAACCTAGCACCAATTTATAATCGTTATTATTTATTGTTAATGAACATTTATTTTTTAACATAATGAAGATATTTTTTTGGACTATTTTTATTTTGTTGATATTTGGTTGCAATACCTTTTTCACAACTACTTCTCTATTTGAAGATGCTTCTAATTCACCTGTGTTTGTTGATAAAACCTTAATGCTTAAGGTTTATTTTGACCGGATGCCTATCTATAAAAGAGTAATATTTACAATGCCCAAGAGATTTGGGAAATCTACTAATTTAGATATGATGCGTCGGTTTTTGAAGAATGCTACTCATGACAAATCTAGACAGGAACGAAATAAACAACTCTTCAGAAATCATAATCCAACGTTGAAGATCATGGAACACGAAACGTTCGTCGATAAACATTTTGGTAAATATCCCGTAGTTTTTATTGATCTCTTTATGGACTTTACAAGTGAGGAAATTGTAACCGTTGATATGCTATTTAAAAAAATTATATGGATATTTCGCAAGGTATTCTTAGAATACAAATGGTTGTACATAGAGATATACCAGAATCATAAAATCAAGGAACCAGAAGACCATAATAATCAAATTAGAGACACTTTCGAGTTGTTTTTCTAAGCAAAATGAAAGTTATATAATGAACACAAACTATTTCCTCATGCACTTTTTTTTCTGGGTAGTCTTCTAAAACAATATTACGGATGTCCACCAATTTTAATGGTGGACGAGTACGATTCGCCTCTTTCGAATGCTATCTTGAAAGGAGTAAATATCAGGAAGTTGCTGATACATTTAAAACAATATGGACATTGCACTGAAGGGCAATTACTCTCCATTTGAATTGGCGATCATGACCGGAATAACAGGAATTTCCGTAGCTACTGGCTTAAGTAGTCTTGTTTTAAACACTTGGGATTTTTAAGCGAACATCCTTTCACTTATTATTATGGCTTTCAAAAGATGAAATGGAAACATTATTCAAAAGTTTGGAATCACAAAGGAAAGTACGATCTTTGATTTCCTCATTTTATAATGGATATACAACGTTTCATAATAAATATAAATTCTACAATCCGGAATCAGTAACTACATTTCTACTTAGTATAAGTGACAACATGAATCCAAACAATATTACGCACTTCTATCCTTTACTAAGAACAAATAGACCCTTCCTAGTCACAGGAAAACTGCAACCTAATTTGGGAAACCTAATAGTTTTTGGAAACCTCATCAATATATCTGTATGTAAAGAATCTGTTCACTTCAAATACTTCCCAGATATTAGCGTGAATGACTGGAATATATTATGCAATTTTAAAAGTGTTGCATGGCAAGATACCAATAGAATATTGGGAAGATCATATGTAGACGTATATTTCTCGTACTTAGTGCAGATAGGTGATCTTATACATGATTCAGAAAAGCAGGATTACTTCAAAGCTCCTAATGAGGAAGTAAGAGAAGAAATTAAACAAGAAATCATATCCTATTTAATAGAGGTTTATCCTGAAGTTTCTGCATGCTATTACAATGTCACAAGTAGCGTGAAAAAAATCGTAGAAGAATCAAATATAAGCCGGCTTACAATAAATGAAACAAAAACACATTTACAAACATTGTTTGAAAGATATGCTTCACATAAAAAAAGATTAAACCCAAGTATTACATTTAAAGAAGTTCACTTCCAAGCAATTTTACATTTTATATTGGATTCAAGTTCAACCTTTTATTATACGAACATGGAAGAAAATATGCACAAAGGAGAGAAGAATTATGGAGAAGTCGATGTGGTAATAATTTCATTAGATCGGAAAACCATTTTAATTATTGAATTTAAATTAGACGTTACTCAACCAGAGTTTAACACAGCCATTCAGAATCAGTTATTAAAGTATCATCCAAAGAAATCCTTCGAGGAAAATTGTCTAGGGAATAAAGTTAGATTAAAATATTTATTAATTAATGTAAAGCTACGAAAGGATAACACGTGCATGGTGGAGATTGCTTATAACCCAGGAAATTATCATTTAAAGGATACGAATACTATTATACCATGTGATGAGGAGCCTATAATTCTACTTGACCAGCGAAAAAGAGGTACAAAGCAGCTAATAAGTTCAAGTAATAAACCTCCATCAGATTTAATAACTACAATAAGTTCAGTTACGACCGAGAAGGAACTTTCAAGCACCGCATGTTTATCAAAGCTTCTTGGAAGGCAAGGACATTCTTAATGTAAATGTGTATAATATGTATTTATAATATGTTCTTTATTTTGGTAAGTATCGTTATTATTTTCTTTCTACTACCTGTACCATTATGTGAATAAACATGTTTTTCTTGATGTTAGTTTTTTAGATGAATTATATTTTTGTGAGGCATAGGCTCCGTTTTCGTACCTGATACCTAATATATTACCTACCTGAAGAAACTTGATAAATGAAAGAATTTTTTGGTTTGTAAATATTCAAAAAATGTTTATTTATTTATTTGGATTTGGATTATAAAAGTTTTTCAAATGTTTGAAAGCTTACTTACGTATATCAAACTTACCACATTCAAAAAATGTTGGTGTTCAAAAGTGAAAAAAAAAACTATTTTAGATGGTATACTTATAACAGAATATGTAGTACCTATATTTCTTGCCATGCAATAATCATAATATTATGAAATGAACACATATTTCTCAGATTTTATAACTACTTGGGCCCCTCAAATTTCTGCAAATTGTAAAGATCCACCATTTTGTATCCATTTCGAACCAAATTGAATAGGTCATATTCTAATCGTCAGTCAACTCTACACACGAAGTTTGAGCTTTCTAGGTCGTTTTGGTGAAGAAATATGAAAAACACCAGTAGATTTTATTATTATATAACGCAACATCGTAGAAAATTGTTTGGCGTAGGCTGCATAATTCTCATACGGTTCCATTGGCTAAAGTATAGGTAAGGAATTACCATCTGCGGTTGAACGTAGACGTCAAATTAATACATTAATTTTTTTCGCAGACTCTCAAACAAAACATCGAACCTGTGAAAGATATTGCGCTAGAAAACAAAAGTAAAGAAGCAATCACCACTCAGACTCCAAGAAGAATTAATAATAACCGTGTTCAGACGGCGGTGGTTATGCCAAGCGCGTCCTATTAGAACATTATTAGTAAGATTTTAATTGTGATCAGATGGCGTACTTATGATCGCAATATTTAATTAGATTTTTTGATGTCTGTAGAATGGTAACGAAAACACGAACATATTAATAAAGCCGTCGATACGTCTTTAAGCGGTTATGAGTTGTGAAACGCAATCATCATCATCATCATCATCATAGACTAAATTATAGGCATTCTCAACAACAAACACTTCATCAAGCGTCCGCACCACCTCGTATGATTAGTCAGAATTCGTGGTACGGGAAGAGCGCTCAGCCTCAAGTAAGAATTATATTTTCTTAAGCATACTGTAGTTTTACGCGGACAATTAACCAGCAGAATGTACAGGATTGCAGTCGTTCGAGTGATTCAGCTTATCTATATCTATAGTTTGATTGTGTGAAACCGACTGATAACGAGAACGCGCCTGCTCACGCTGCCAATGCGAACGTGACGAAGAAAGTTATTCTGAGTGAAGTGCATAGTATACGTATGTCTCCATCGGGTTATACTGAACCAACGATACCACAAATTCAGAGAAGTGTTTCTAGCACTGGTCAACAACACAATAAGCAGAAGACCTTCGCTATGGATATGAGTACGTGATTTCAAGATTACTATAGGAGCTGCATGCAATACCTCAAAAAAACTATTAATAATCAAATTCTGATAGGCGTCAGTGGAGGTTACAGTATTCAGATGTGAAGAACCCATTGCCCTGGTATTGCCTACAGGTTTTAGGTTGGGCGATGGCAATATAATGACTTCCATCTTTGCGTTAGAAATTGGCGGATGATCTGATATCAGCGTATTATTCCGGACATAGATGTTTACCTTTCCTGTTCTAGCTAGAAGTTTGCGGAAACGCTAAATTTTTGGGTTGAACACATGAAGGAATTCATTTAAAACTTTTCTGGTAAAAGCTCAAAGATGAAAGCCGTGATCGATACAAAGAATAAATTTCAAATTTCAAAGGTGTATTTATAGACATAAAAATAGTTACAGAAAATTTCGGGAGTTTTTATTTTTAAAAAACATATTTACTCCCTTGAATTTTTTCAAATGAGTGGTAAAATTGAAAAATTAAGTCTTGCAATTTTCAGCGCTTCCAAGCCTGTTATAGAATTACTACAAATAAAATCCTTTATTAGTTTCAAAAATTTTCAACAAAATTGCGTTGTTCTTCATACTAATAAAATCTGTTAATCAGTAATGATCACAGCAAATAAAAATATTTTCAAACGCATAAACATTTTCAAAAATAATTGTAATGAGTAGGGCTAGGATTTTTATGCAACTTTTTTTTTTTGGCAACATAATCCATCAATACTTTCCCTCTCTTACTTTTACGCCTGGGGTTCAACTTATTCCTCTTTTGTATGCATTTCGAAGCTGTAATTTATTAATTAAAATTCAAAAATCAAAGCAACGTATTTTTGTGAAGAAATGAAGAAACTATGCGGAGGAATCGCTTGCTGCAGAGGTGGTTGTTGGTACCTGTAGTCTTACGAAGGTCTTGGAGGGCTTATCAATGACTGATGGGTTGATGCGTTGTAATGAAGGGAAATAAAAAAAAAATCGCTTTCATAGTACTTTTATCATTTGAATAAAATGTGTTCACTTGAAATGGGTACGACCCACCTTGGGCCTCTTCCCCCTCTTGTGAACGCATATTATAGTTGGAGCTGGCAACGACAAAATGTTTGATTATTTCCACATTTACTGAAATAAATTTGAGGGAATTTAGCATAGTAAAAATAAGGAGAGTAACAATTTTTTGTCTTGATATATAATTACTCCACCTTCTGCCGCTAATCCGCTACTGATTATGATCAGTGATATTGAACAGTGTACGGACAGCAAGAACCAAGGACGGAACCAAGTATGGAGGTAGTGGGTGAGGATATGCTTTTAAAGTTTGACAAAGTTGGCAAAATTGAACAATTCTTCAAGTATTCGGCAAAAATATCACATTGTGCCTGATTCGCCAAACCTATACAGTGAATAACCAAAAATTCGAAAAATTCTAACTTTCTGTTTATCTGTTTGGGGCTCAAAAATAAGGTGTATAAAAGGTGATGAAAATCATGAAATTTTTTCTGGTGATAAAATTATGAAAAAGTAATGAACTATGTAAAATAGACATTTTTGTCAAAAGTATTGTCCAATAGTCTGCAAGTTTTGTAAAAGTAATGTGTATGTATATGGTTCATGAAAAATAATGTTTCAGAGAAAATTGTATAATTTTGTTCGTATTATGAAAATTAAGGATTTGAGTTATAATTCTTCATTTTCTGTAAATTTCGTAGGGAGGAGTGGAGGATGATTTGGAATTGTGAAAAAGTGTCGCATTACGTTTAATAATTTATATGCGACATCTTGCATTCAAAAGATTAAAAAATATGTAACAAGAGAAATTGAATAAAAAAAAAAAAAAAAACAAAAAAATGTGGAAAAATCAATTTTTTTTTTCAGGAAATCAAATCATTTGAGAAGTAAAGTCAAAGAACTGAAAAATGTCAACAAAAAAAAACTTGGCTAGAGGCACATGATCGGTTGAGGTTAGAGAGGTGGAAAGATCGACTTCTTCGATAAATTGAAGAAGAAGAGAGACAGTGACTTCATTATCTACGAGTAGTTCAAGAAGATTTGGTGGAATAAAATTAAAATAAACACAGATTTAAAAAGATTTTCAAGCATTAAAAAAAAAGTTCTTCAAAAATGAAAAGATTCGAAAGGATTCTCTCAAAATGGAAAAAGCAAAATTATAAACATTGTATTTTATTTTACTTATATTTTCATCGTTACTTGTGCTGGCCTCTTCATGAAAATTGTTGAAGAAAAATATCAAAGAATGAAATGTTGGCTTAATTATTACAATAATGTCCAAAAATTAAAATTTTTGTCAATACTTTCTTTTTACGTGCCATGTACAACAATAATGGTTACAGGCACTAAACCAAACTTCAGAAAAGTAAGTAATCTATGGACTTGTGCTTTGTCATCTGATACTTTGCCCTGTGAAGTGTTGATCATGTCTTAATTTTCTAATTTTTATCTTGAATTGATTTCCTGTTGAAAAAAATCAACCAAAAAAAAGTTTTAAAGTTGGAACCAATAATATCGAATTAAAAAGTTCTCAAACATAAAAAGAGAAAGAAATTGTGAAAAATTGAGAAAGTTACGGATACCTATGTGTGTTTCCATGGATATGCTCTGGTCTCAATTAATGAAGCCTGTACACCATACGAATTTATCCAATATTTTAATCACAATAATGAGTCGAATGGCGATTCATAAGTAGGTTCAATTAACTCCCACGTAATGTTCAATGTTTAAGTTCAATTTACAGATTAAAAATATAATACCCATTAAATATACGAGTCATTGGATCGCAAGGATACGATTTATTTCAACGAATTTTAAAATTTAAAAAAATCAATATCAAAATCTTCTAATACTTATAGTTCTTAATATTGTTAAATAAGAAAATGAACTATATATCCGCATCATAAAAAAAATTTTTAACAAGAGGCAAGTATTATGAAAATAATAATGTAGATAAAATGCACGAAAGGAAAAATCACATACCTGCTATTTCAGTTGTCAAATGAAGTGAAAAAAGAAAGATACGCAAACCAATAGAATCTCGTTGACTGCGAGGAAAGCGCTTTCGACGTTGTTGAAAAGGACTTCTTTGCGAGTTGAAATTTTTTACATTACCCTCAATGGGTCATGGTTGTATGGTACATGTATAAACATAATAAAACAAAAAAAAACGTAAGCAGCCATGCCGCATTACTGGAGCTGAGTTTTTAACTGGGGCTTGTTTTGATTTAGTAATAACCTTGCTTAACCGTTCATCACTACAGGCCACACCCAATACCAAGTCTGAAAACCCCTACCCTATCCTTTCCAAAAACACTTAAGAAGTTCAATTTGGCACAAATGTAGTATTTCTTGCCATGAAATAATCATGTGAACACATATTTCTCAAATTATAACTATTTGAGGGTCCTCAAATTATCTTCAAATTTTGTAAATCCGCCATTTTGGATCCATTTTGACTCAAATTTAAGTGGTTATATTCTGGTCACAAACTAATCCTACACACAAAGTTTGACCATTCTAGGCCGATTTGGTGATGAGATATGGAAGATTCATGAAATTTCCTGCAGCAATTTCCCCTCCAAAAGCCGTTTTTTGCTCTAACTCCCCTCCAAAATCACTGAGGAAGCTAAAATCAAAATACGTTTGTCACTTGGGCTCATTTTATCATATGACACAGCAATAAAAAATTTTCGACCCCTCCTGTACCCCCACCACTATTTTAGGTTGGTAACCCCGCCTTCCCCCTCCAACATCATGTATGGAAGTGAATTCGGGATATAGTATACAACTTATCCCCAATAACCATATGAATTCATATTAATTACATTTTTACCAACTTGAGGCTCCTCAAGCTCTACTCAAAATTTTGATAATCCGCCATTTTGAATCCATTTTGATCCAAATTCAAGAGGTCATATTGTGGTCACCAACTAACCTCACACACAAAATTTGACCTCTTTAACTTGATTTGGTGGGGAGATATGGAAGATTCAAGAAATTTCATGACTCAAAACTTCCTCAAAAAGCCGTTTTTTGATCTAACTCCTCTCAATATGCACTTAAGAAGCTGAAATTTGGATATGTTAGTATCCGTGACTCACTCTTTCATATGAAATCAAAAACGAAAAATTTGAGCTATTTGCCCCTTCTCCAGCCCCCTCAAAATTTGAGTGATCCGCCATTTTGAAATTTATCGAAAAAACAAAAAAACTATTTTTGCGCATTTTCAAGAAGAGTCTCTCACCAAATTTTGAGCGAATTTTATGAATACTCGCCGGCGCTACGCGTGGGGGAAAAAAAATATATATATATATACGTAAATCTATCAAGGTGAGATCCGATTAAAAACTGGGCAACCTGAGATCCGACTCAAAATTTACAAATTATGGAATATATAGGAAGGGTAATTGCTTATTTATAGCATCTGATACATAACCACCATAGAGGGGTAACAAATTCTTAAAATAAATTATTTGAGAAGTTTTGAACAAGGTGAGATCCGTAAGTAAAGTATGGAAAGCTGAGATCTTATACACATATACAACCATTTTTGACGATAACGTTTCGATAAGTCGAGATCCAGCAACGTTGCCATAAATATTGTATGCTAATTTCGTGTATTTTTTTTATTTTATTCAAATCTAATAAAGTATACTTTATTTGAGACAAATGTTCATGTGGACAGTAGGCTAGCAAGTATTTACGTATTAAATATCTATTTTTTTTTTCTATTTTTTGAGCGATTATTGCATTTTGATGAACATGTGAAAAATTTTTATGCGTTCATTGTGAGAAGTGAATTTCGATGCAGCCTACTTTTGTAAAATTGAATAAACTATACATGTATAAAACATGGATTTGATGAAAGACGTAGGGAGGAAAGTGGAGAAGTGCACAGAAAGTGATTTACATGAATTTTGCTAAAAATACGGTTAGAGCCATTTTATGGAGTTTCTCAAATATCATTTTTTTTAATAACCTCAAAATAATGGTTCACAAATTTTGAGAGGAGCTGGAGAGAGGGCAAATTCCTTAAAATTTTCGTTTCTTTTTCAGACGAAAAAGTAAGTTGCGGACTTTAACATATCCAAATTTCAGCCTCTTAAGTATATTTTGAGGGGATCTAGGGCAAAAAACAGCTTTTTGAGGAAGTTTTGAGTTATGAAATTTCTTTAATATCTCATATTATCTCCTCATCAAATCAACCAAAAAGTTCAAATATTGTGTGTGGGGTTAGTTTGGCACTATGACCTTTTGAATTAGGGTCAAAATCAATCCAGAATGGCGGATTATCAAAATTTGAATAGAGCTTAAGGAGTCTCAAAAAACGAGGATTTGAAAAATATGAATTTGAATGATTAATAACGATGAGAAGTATGCTGTATGCTAATTTCACATGTGATTTTGAAGCGGAATGAGGAGGGTGGTTGTCCTCAACATTTTGTGGGAGTAAACGAAAAAACGAAAATAAACGGCTTTTGGAGGGGAAATCACAATGTGATATTTCATGAATCTCGCATATTTCCTCATCAAATTAACCTAGAAGGGTCAATCCTTGTGTGTAGATTTGATTGGTGTCAAAATATGAGCCCCTTGAATTTAAGTTGAAATCGATTGTAAATGGATCCCAAATAGCGTATGTCCAAAATTGAGTCAAGCTTGAGAAGCTTTAAGCAACTGAAAAGTATGAACTTTTCCAATTTTGGAGGACAAAAAATTCTACATATTTCAGATTAAACTTCTCGGTGTTTTTAGTACGGATAAGGGGTGATGAATATGGGCTATAAGTTTGAGAAGTTCACTTGACAATATTACCTCCAAATATAATCAAGCCCCGATTAAAAAGTGAGCTCCAGTGATGCGGCATGGCTGCTCACTTTTTTTTCATTTTCAAATAATCTAAGACAGTAGGAAGAGGTTCTCTGATTCAGATATTGAAGTTATATAGAAATGGAATTCACACCTCAATTTTTTTTTTGGTCAAGTAGGTGTATCAAAATGAAATATATAATAAAATTTTGATTTTTCTGAAAAGAATTCTATATGAAGTTATCGAAAAAAATATAACAAATCAGCTACCTAAACAACCCAACAACAATAGAAAACCTGTTTAAATTCCTTAAAGCTACCAACCTCCTATCCAAAATCTAAACACCGCCTCTGGCCTTCGTTGCAGAATACGGCAAGTTAATGGAAAAAAGTAAAGTAAAGTTTTTAAAATAAAATAATTAAAAAATAAAACACAAAAGTTAAACTTTGTTCGTAAAGTAAATTCTTTAAAATTTGTATAGCATGGCAGTTTTCCCAGAATTATAATTCTATACATTTTTGCAAATTTTGAGGAAATACCTCTCTCCCCTCAGGGAATAAATGGGCATTTTAGAACAATTGCAGCTTTTATTTCAGGATTTATAGCGTAAATTATGTCAAGAAAAACAGCTAATAGTGAGTAATTTTTGAGACTTTAGAAAAGCATAAATACAAATGGGAAAACTTCAAGCTCCGCTCGACACGTGTTAATATTATTCTTAAGTTATGAAATTTTTAAAGGTTTATTTTGAGTCCAAAATGAATAACTTGAGGGGGAGTGAGCATGAAAATTCGACATCTTGAAATATGGTGCTACCTTAAGGGACAGTATAAATGTGTATTCGCTTTATGTATTTAAAACTTGATATTTAATTTTTTTCTTGTTTTTCTCCCTGGTTGTTAATTTTTTCCGGCAAAGTGAGCACGTGCTCTCGCAAATAATAACAGTTTTTAATTTTAAAGCTTTCGACACAAAAAAACTTTATTTTTAAATATCGATACATAACGCGTTTTCGGCAAACAGACCTTTTCAGTGCAATAATACAGTATCGATATTTAAAAATAAAGTGTTTTTGTGTCAAAAGTTTTTAAAATTAAATACGTAAAACAACACTGAAGAAAAACTTTTTTTCTTGAAAATAACAATTTTATGTGAATTTTAGCCATTCAAGAAGATTCGTTTTTTTTTTTGCATCTAATTTTTTTATTCATAAGCTTGATTTTTCTACAATTTCTTCTTGTTTTTTTTTTTTTCGAAAAATGATGATTTTTAGCATTAACCTCAAGGTTTGACATTTTTCTCGAATCTCATTTTATTTTTAGTTTTCTTAGAGATTACCTCAAAATTTGAAATATCCTGAATTTTGCTTCTCTTTTTCCTTTAGATTCAGCTTAAAGTTCGCGTTTTTTTTTTCGAATCTCAATTTATTTTTAGTTTTTCAAAGATTACCTTCAAGTTTAAAGACTTTCTGATTTTTTTTCCATGAAGTCAGCTGGAAGTTCAAAATTTTTCTCGAATCTTGTTTTATTTTTATATTTAAAGTGCTTATTTTGTCAAAGTGTCTTAACAACATAAATAATTTTTACAAAATGATTTAAAATTTATTTTAAAGTATTTTACAGTTGGTAAACGGACTCTTGTTTCACACGATTATTTTCTCGTTGCTAACTGGAAGAGTTATCTTTAAGTAATTTAAGGTAGTGCAAAATAGACCTGTTTTTGATTTCATAACAAACACTTAATTTGATTTTATTTCAAAACGTCTTGCTGCCTAAAGTATAACGTATTCGTGATTCAATACCGAATATAAGGAACGGAAAGATGAGATCCGCGTTGTTGCCGAATGCGCGGATCTCATCTGTTTCGAAACGTAACACTTAGATATACTCTGGTAGAGCGCTCTCTGCAAAACAAACGTCGAACTGACTTCGTATATGTTGGCCGAAAAAGTGGAAAGATGAGATCCGGGCAAAAATTGGGCAATGCATTCCTGATGGTATCCTGATGTCAAAAAACTCGATATACACGCTAAGAAAGGTGAGATCCGATTTCGGATCTCACCTTTCCAAAACGGAGCTCACCTTTCCACGAAATGTATATTTTGGATCTCACCTTTCGGCATATATATATATATATATATATACGTAAATCTATCAAGGTGAGATCCGATTAAAAACTGGGCAACCTGAGATCCGACTCAAAATTTACAAATTATGGAATATATAGGAAGGGTAATTGCTTATTTATAGCATCTGATACATAACCACCATAGAGGGGTAACAAATTCTTAAAATAAATTATTTGAGAAGTTTTGAACAAGGTGAGATCCGTAAGTAAAGTATGGAAAGCTGAGATCTTATACACATATACAACCATTTTTGACGATAACGTTTCGATAAGTCGAGATCCAGCAACGTTGCCATAAATATTGTATGTAATTTCGTGTATTTTTTTTATTTTATTCAAATCTAATAAAGTACCTATACTTTATTTGAGACAAATGTTCATGTGGACAGTAGGCTAGCAAGTATTTACGTATTAAATATCTATTTTTTTTTCTATTTTTTGAGCGATTATTGCATTTTGATGAACATGTGAAAAATTTTTATGCGTTCATTGTGAGAAGTGAATTTCGATGCAGCCTACTTTTGTAAAATTGAATAAACTATACATGTATAAAACATGGATTTGATGAAAGACGTAGGGAGGAAAGTGGAGAAGTGCACAGAAAGTGATTTACATGAATTTTGCTAAAAATACGGTTAGAGCCATTTTATGGAGTTTCTCAAATATCATTTTTTTTAATAACCTCAAAATAATGGTTCACAAATTTTGAGAGGAGCTGGAGAGAGGGCAAATTCCTTAAAATTTTCGTTTCTTTTTCAGACGAAAAAGTAAGTTGCGGACTTTAACATATCCAAATTTCAGCCTCTTAAGTATATTTTGAGGGGATCTAGGGCAAAAAACAGCTTTTTGAGGAAGTTTTGAGTTATGAAATTTCTTTAATATCTCATATTATCTCCTCATCAAATCAACCAAAAAGTTCAAATATTGTGTGTGGGGTTAGTTTGGCACTATGACCTTTTGAATTAGGGTCAAAATCAATCCAGAATGGCGGATTATCAAAATTTGAATAGAGCTTAAGGAGTCTCAAAAAACGAGGATTTGAAAAATATGAATTTGAATGATTAATAACGATGAGAAGTATGCTGTATGCTAATTTCACATGTGATTTTGAAGCGGAATGAGGAGGGTGGTTGTCCTCAACATTTTGTGGGAGTAAACGAAAAAACGAAAATAAACGGCTTTTGGAGGGGAAATCACAATGTGATATTTCATGAATCTCGCATATTTCCTCATCAAATTAACCTAGAAGGGTCAATCCTTGTGTGTAGATTTGATTGGTGTCAAAATATGAGCCCCTTGAATTTAAGTTGAAATCGATTGTAAATGGATCCCAAATAGCGTATGTCCAAAATTGAGTCAAGCTTGAGAAGCTTTAAGCAACTGAAAAGTATGAACTTTTCCAATTTTGGAGGACAAAAAATTCTACATATTTCAGATTAAACTTCTCGGTGTTTTTAGTACGGATAAGGGGTGATGAATATGGGCTATAAGTTTGAGAAGTTCACTTGACAATATTACCTCCAAATATAATCAAGCCCCGATTAAAAAGTGAGCTCCAGTGATGCGGCATGGCTGCTCACTTTTTTTTCATTTTCAAATAATCTAAGACAGTAGGAAGAGGTTCTCTGATTCAGATATTGAAGTTATATAGAAATGGAATTCACACCTCAATTTTTTTTTTTGGTCAAGTAGGTGTATCAAAATGAAATATATAATAAAATTTTGATTTTTCTGAAAAGAATTCTATATGAAGTTATCGAAAAAAATATAACAAATCAGCTACCTAAACAACCCAACAACAATAGAAAACCTGTTTAAATTCCTTAAAGCTACCAACCTCCTATCCAAAATCTAAACACCGCCTCTGGCCTTCGTTGCAGAATACGGCAAGTTAATGGAAAAAAGTAAAGTAAAGTTTTTAAAATAAAATAATTAAAAAATAAAACACAAAAGTTAAACTTTGTTCGTAAAGTAAATTCTTTAAAATTTGTATAGCATGGCAGTTTTCCCAGAATTATAATTCTATACATTTTTGCAAATTTTGAGGAAATACCTCTCTCCCCTCAGGGAATAAATGGGCATTTTAGAACAAAATTGCAGCTTTTATTTCAGGATTTATAGCGTAAATTATGTCAAGAAAAACAGCTAATAGTGAGTAATTTTTGAGACTTTAGAAAAGCATAAATACAAATGGGAAAACTTCAAGCTCCGCTCGACACGTGTTAATATTATTCTTAAGTTATGAAATTTTTAAAGGTTTATTTTGAGTCCAAAATGAATAACTTGAGGGGGAGTGAGCATGAAAATTCGACATCTTGAAATATGGTGCTACCTTGGACAGAAATGATGTATTCGCTTTATGTATTTAAAACTTGATATTTAATTTTTTTCTTGTTTTTCTCCCTGGTTGTTAATTTTTTCCGGCAAAGTGAGCACGTGCTCTCGCAAATAATAACAGTTTTTAATTTTAAAGCTTTCGACACAAAAAAAACTTTATTTTTAAATATCGATACATAACGCGTTTTCGGCAAACAGACCTTTTCAGTGCAATAATACAGTATCGATATTTAAAAATAAAGTGTTTTTGTGTCAAAAGTTTTTAAAATTAAATACGTAAAACAACACTGAAGAAAAACTTTTTTTCTTGAAAATAACAATTTTATGTGAATTTTAGCCATTCAAGAAGATTCGTTTTTTTTTTGCATCTAATTTTTTTATTCATAAGCTTGATTTTTCTACAATTTCTTCTTGTTTTTTTTTTTTCGAAAAATGATGATTTTTAGCATTAACCTCAAGGTTTGACATTTTTCTCGAATCTCATTTTATTTTTAGTTTTCTTAGAGATTACCTCAAAATTTGAAATATCCTGAATTTTGCTTCTCTTTTTCCTTTAGATTCAGCTTAAAGTTCGCGTTTTTTTTTTTCGAATCTCAATTTATTTTTAGTTTTTCAAAGATTACCTTCAAGTTTAAAGACTTTCTGATTTTTTTTCCATGAAGTCAGCTGGAAGTTCAAAATTTTTCTCGAATCTTGTTTTATTTTTATATTTAAAGTGCTTATTTTGTCAAAGTGTCTTAACAACATAAATAATTTTTACAAAATGATTTAAAATTTATTTTAAAGTATTTTACAGTTGGTAAACGGACTCTTGTTTCACACGATTATTTTCTCGTTGCTAACTGGAAGAGTTATCTTTAAGTAATTTAAGGTAGTGCAAAATAGACCTGTTTTTGATTTCATAACAAACACTTAATTTGATTTTATTTCAAAACGTCTTGCTGCCTAAAGTATAACGTATTCGTGATTCAATACCGAATATAAGGAACGGAAAGATGAGATCCGCGTTGTTGCCGAATGCCGGATCTCATCTGTTTCGAAACGTAACACTTAGATATACTCTGGTAGAGCGCTCTCTGCAAAACAAACGTCGAACTGACTTCGTATATGTTGGCCGAAAAAGTGGAAAGATGAGATCCGGGCAAAAATTGGGCAATGCATTCCTGATGGTATCCTGATGTCAAAAAACTCGATATACACGCTAAGAAAGGTGAGATCCGAAATCGGATCTCACCTTTCCAAAACGGAGCTCACCTTTCCACGAAATGTATATTTTGGATCTCACCTTTCGGAAATATAAATCTATATATATACATAGTGATCTATGGTCAAAGTGGCATCAGTTTGCACATTCCTCAGAAGTGCATCTAATGTCACATTAACGACACCGCAATGGCAAACGGAATGTATAATATCATAGGTTTTCTTGGAAACAAATTTTTAAAATGATGCCACTTTACCTGTAAACATCAAAAAAATGAGGCTACTACGACCGTAGACCGAAAAAAATTTTTTGTATGAAAAATAGAATATTAGTGGTAAAGTGGCATCACCCAAATAACCACACCAGTGACGTCATGACACAAAGCTGAATCGATGAGCAATGTGATGGTAAAGTGGCATCAAAAAAAAGATGCCACTTTGTAAAAAAGATGCCACTTTACCTGTAGACGACGAAAAATGATGCCACTTTATCCATAGATAAATCTATATATATATATATATTTTTTTTTTCCCCCACGCGTAGCGCCGGCGAGTATTCATAAAATTCGCTCAAAATTTGGTGAGGAACTCTTCTTGAAAATGCGCAGAAGTTTTTTTTGTTTTTTCGAAAACTTTCAAAATGGCGGATCACTCAAATTTTGAGGGGGCTGGAGAAGAGGCAAATAGCTCAAATTTTTTGTTTTTGATCTCATATGAAAGAGTAAGTCACGGACACCAACATATTTAAATTTCAGCTTCCTAAGTGCATTTTGAGGCGAGTTAGCAAAAACCTGTTTTTGAGAAAATTGCGTTTTTTGTGTCACTCACTTGCGCAGGCGGTGTGGATAAAATTCGCTCAAAATTCGGTGAGGAACTCTTCTTGCAAATACGCAAAAATAGTTTTTTTTTTTTTCGATAAATTTCAAAATGGCGGATCACTCAAATTTTGAGGGGGCTGGAGAAGGGGCAAATAGCTCAAATTTTTCGTTTTTGATTTCATATGAAAGAGTGAGTCACGGATACTAACATATCCAAATTTCAGCTTCTTAGTGCATATTGAGAGGAGTTAGATCAAAAAACGGCTTTTTGAGGAAGTTTTGAGTCATGAAATTTCTTGAATCTTCCATATCTCCCCACCAAATCAAGTTAAAGAGGTCAAATTTTGTGTGTGAGGTTAGTTGGTGACCACAATATGACCTCTTGAATTTGGATCAAAATGGATTCAAAATGGCGGATTATCAAAATTTTGAGTAGAGCTTGAGGAGCCTCAAGTTGGTAAAAATGTAATTAATATGAATTCATATGGTTATTGGGGATAAGTTGTATACTATATCCCGAATTCACTTCCATACATGATGTTGGAGGGGGAAGGCGGGGTTACAACCTAAAATAGTGGTGGGGGTACAGGAGGGGTCGAAAATTTTTTATTGCTGTGTCATATGATAAAATGAGCCCAAGTGACAAACGTATTTTGATTTTAGCTTCCTCAGTGATTTTGGAGGGGAGTTAGAGCAAAAAACGGCTTTTGGAGGGGAAATTGCTGCAGGAAATTTCATGAATCTTCCATATCTCATCACCAAATCGGCCTAGAATGGTCAAACTTTGTGTGTAGGATTAGTTTGTGACCAGAATATAACCACTTAAATTTGAGTCAAAATGGATCCAAAATGGCGGATTTACAAAATTTGAAGATAATTTGAGGACCCTCAAATAGTTATAATTTGAGAAATATGCGTTCGCATGATTATTTCATGGCAAGAAATACTACATTTGTGTCAAATTGAACTTCTTAAGTGTTTTTGGAAAGGATAGGGTAGGGGTTTTCAGACTTGGTATTGGGTGTGGCCTGTAGTGATGAACGGTTAAGCAAGGTTATTACTAAATCAAAAGAAGCCCCAGTTAAAAACTCAGCTCCAGTAATGCGGCATGGCTGCTTACGTTTTTTTTTTCTTTTTTAGCTGAGTTTTTAATAAAAACGATAGCTATTACAGCCTACCTGATTTGGGAAGGGAAGGTCGAGGGAGGGTAGGGTCTTCAAATCTTTGCGTTTCAGACCATTTGTAATCATCTGGCAAATGTCCAACTTTTTGGTATATATATTTTTTTTCCCCACGCGTAGCGCCGGCGAGTATTCATAAAATTCGCTCAAAATTTGGTGAGGAACTCTTCTTGAAAATGCGCAAAAGTTTTTTTGTTTTTTCGAAAATTTCAAAATGGCGGATCACTCAAATTTTGAGGGGGCTGGAGAAGGGGCAAATAGCTCAAATTTTTCGTTTTTGATTTCATATGAAAGAGTGAGTCACGGATACTAACATATCCAAATTTCAGCTTCCTAAGTGCATATTGAGAGGAGTTAGATCAAAAAACGGCTTTTTGAGGAAGTTTTGAGTCATGAAATTTCTTGAATCTTCCATATCTCCCCACCAAATCAAGTTAAAGAGGTCAAATTTTGTGTGTGAGGTTAGTTGGTGACCACAATATGACCTCTTGAATTTGGATCAAAATGGATTCAAAATGGCGGATTATCAAAATTTTGAGTAGAGCTTGAGGAGCCTCAAGTTGGTAAAAATGTAATTAATATGAATTCATATGGTTATTGGGGATAAGTTGTATACTATATCCCGAATTCACTTCCATACATGATGTTGGAGGGGGAAGGCGGGGTTATCAACCTAAAATAGTGGTGGGGGTACAGGAGGGGTCGAAAATTTTTTATTGCTGTGTCATATGATAAAATGAGCCCAAGTGACAAACGTATTTTGATTTTAGCTTCCTCAGTGATTTTGGAGGGGAGTTAGAGCAAAAAACGGCTTTTGGAGGGGAAATTGCTGCAGGAAATTTCATGAATCTTCCATATCTCATCACCAAATCGGCCTAGAATGGTCAAACTTTGTGTGTAGGATTAGTTTGTGACCAGAACATAACCTCTTAAATTTGAGTCAAAATGGATCCAAAATGGCGGATTATCAAGATTTGAAGATAATTTGAGCACCCTCAAATAGTTATAATTTGAGAAATATGTGTTCACATGATTATTTCATGGCAAGAAATACTACATTTGTGCCAAATTGAACTTCTTAAGTGTTTTTGGAAAGGATAGGGTACGGGTTTTCAGACTTGGTATTGGGTGTGGCCTGTAGTCATGAACGGTTAAGCAAGGTTATTAGTAAATCAAAACAAGCTGCAATTAAAAACTCAGCTCCAGTAATGCGGCATGGCTGCTTAAGTTTTTTTTTTTTTTTTTCATTTCCACCCACCTTATAACACCAGTACATGTTATAAGATATGACAACATCGCCGAGTCTAGACAGCGCAGCGTATGTTTATTTGCCACAATTTTTATCAATCCGCAGGGTCTTTCTCGCAACAAATTGGTGTTTAAGCGTTACTTTTCTTTCATAAATTATTTTTTACATGAATATTATGGATTCGAGAGGCAAAAGGCTAGCGCAAACTAATATACCGTGCTTCCAAGTGATTCGGGTACAATCAGCGCCAAAATCTCAATTTGTTGATAACATAATAGGAGTTAAAGTATTAATTCAAAATCAGCAATTATTTTCAAAATTATACTTTAATGAATTTTAAGTCTGATAAATTGATTTTAACTGCATTATAATTTCATCGTATTTGAAAAAATCAATTTGGTGCCAGTTCTTACGCTAATTTGATATACATATGCATATTATATGCGTGTAACTGATGTACACGTACACCATCTGTATGTCTACTTTTGTACTACATACACATTTTACAATGTGGAAAAAAAAAGTGAAAAAGCGAGCTAAAAATTAAATTAAATAAACGAACCGAAATATAATTATAGAACGTACGATAGTGCTCGAAATTCAGTGACGCTCGTTCGCGCGCGTTAGCCGCAGAAAATAAAAAATTTAAATAAAAATAGCGCCGCAATAAATTTGTATTATTTACGATTTGAACGTTAAGTGCGCGATAAATTGGACATTTGAAACGCATTCGTAGATATTACTATACGTAATACGTATACGCTGACCCGGTGACATGTGCTTGCAATGATGGGTCGTTTCGGGTAAACGCTATAACTGCGTATTTTTTGCATGGTAGGTATTAGGTAATCCATTATTAGGAAATTAGCAGTTAGAATAGCATGATAAGAGCGGCCGCGAATGGCGAATGCTTCGAATTTGTAACATGCAAACAATGGTATAGGTTTAGGTATACGCAGACAATTTTAGACATTAGTATCAGGTAGTCTACGTATAGTAAGAGCCTATAGCTGCATAGCGTAGTGCTATCTAGATAATGGATATATGCGAATTGATGTTCGTAATAAATAATAATGAGATATTCGTTCAGCAGTGTAGGTATATAAAATTGCAATTTCATCGGAAAAAATTTTTTTCACACAGTAAAAATCTAAAGAACAGTGATGCGGTTACTCGGGCGTCAGCGTTGAAACGCGTCGCACGAAAAAGGGGCAGCGTGTGAATTTCGTATCGGCGGCGTGTCATTTCAGCGTTTTGAACTTTAAACGTTAAACAAGCCGAATCTGTTGATAATTATTATTAACAGTTAGTCGCCTATTCGCCTTGTATTACGTAGAATACGTACAGGTACACCCTTATGATACCGCTTTTCACCTTTCAGCTTTTGAGTGATGAACGCGGTGAATTATGTGAGGTGAATTGAAAAACACGAGCTATCTATAAGCTATACGTTATATCGACAGTTTTGACAATCGTTGATTCGTTATGTTAATACTAAGCGCCGCTTCGTGGCTTTTGTAACGTTTTTCCGTTGTCTCACCATTGACCAAATCATCAAAGTGGTCCACTAATGAGTAATTATCTATCATACATACGTATCTGCGAGTGCATAACAATGATAAAAGCCGAAAGACAAGGCTAACAGTCGTCTCCTGTTAGCTGTTACCCTTGCAGCCGTACTCGTACACACACGCATCCTTTTTACCGAATCAAATTTGGTCGAGCGCAAAAAACGGAATGAAATATAATTTGTTCATTAAAATCATACTGTTGTCTTCAAAGCCAGAGCACTTGAGAAGCTGAGTAATTCATGGAGAAATGAGTACCGGCCATGAATGGAAGAAAGGGCTCCACCTCCGCGTTCACATTCTACGTTTTCTTTTTCACGAGACATTCCTTTTGTTGGTGAAAGGGGCGAAGGAGGGGGTGGAAAATTCAGATTTTTATAAAAGTTACATGAAACATTGTTAAAAAATTAAATTCATGAAAAATAATTAAATAAATTAGATGTTTAAATTTATTTTATAATATAAAACAAAAACAAAATGAATTATATTTATATAAATATTGGAAGAATGAGCAATTCATAGATTAAATATAAAAAATTATTCAATGGAGGTCCAAACTTTGAAGAAAATGGTCTGGAATAATTTTGGATTGTAGTTTTTGTAGCTTTGTTTTTATGATTTAATATAATCGTCGAACAAATTTCAATTTTCCTGTTTATTCGTAAAAAAAAAAAAAAAAGTTGAACTACATAATCTATCCTCATCAGCCGGTACCATAACTATATAGGTGTAGTAGATGAATTAGGACTAGACAACAACTATAAATTATTTTTTAACATTTCAGAAAATACAACAAATTCAAAAAAAAAATTAATCATAATTTTTTCAATTTTTTAAACATTTGAAAAATAATAAGAAATTAAAAAAAAGAAAAGAAAGAAAAAAAACTGAAGAGAATTACCAGGCTTTGAGAAAGAAAAATAGTTTGGGTATTCCATCGTGTTTTTTTTCCACAAACTTTATTTTTGTCCTCATTCTTAGAAGGTATTTAAATTTTTTTTATGTTTTTAATAAATTCAGACGGAGAACGAATTTTCATTTTTACTGACACGAGCTTATTCAAAATCATAATAACTTGGAATAAGCATAAGCTAATTTTTCTTTTATTTCTCGCAGAGCCTATATCTGATTTCACATCGAATAACAAAAAAATATTCGATTAATTAAAAATACTAAAATGTTCTATTTAATTTTATTGAATAATCGCACTTGGTTCGTGTATCTTTTATTGTTTGTAATTTTTACCCTTGATAATTTGTGTACGGTTAAAATGACCTTTAGATCGGGAATTTGGGGCAGAATTTATAGGCGATACATAAGTTAGCCCTTAGATACTCGAGTATGCGATGAAAAATGTTGCTATTTCTATACGATTTTGAATAAATATCGAGAAGACTATTTATAATTTTATATGTTTCTAAAAATTTGACGTTAAGTAATGTTTTATTTGAATTTGTCCCCGAGTTATAGTAAGGGCTAAATATGGAATATAAATGTGGGACTTGGACTCGAAACATTGGTCGCACCTTGTATAATGTATAATTATGTATTATGTACGTTCGATCAAAATTTCAGGACCGATCAACGCGCCTATGGAAATTTCAATCTTTGGTTAAGCAACGTACTAACTAGGTACCTAGTACCTACCTACGGTTATTGCCAACTCACGCGCACAAAAATAAGATCCTCAAGTACGTCAACGATTCTCCTGAGAAATAATGAAACTGTTTCGTAGTTTTATTACTTATTTCACACATTTTTAGCTCGTTTCTAACCTACGTAGCTCATCGATATTTTCAAAATAAAATAATCATCGATTACGAACATTATACGCGTATGTACTTGGGCGTTATTAGTACCGCGTATATTTATCTTTTTTTCCAACTTACATTACACCAAGTTATGTGGCGATTACGAAAGCTGGACAATTTGCAAAATTACACGAGAATGAATAACAGAGCCAGATTATATAGTATCATGGCTGGGGATGAAATCGTTCATTCAAACGGAACGGTTTACACTGCTGGTGTTGAAGAGGAAAATTTTAGGCAATTTCAAAAACAACGTAAAACAAAAAGTAGAAAAAGAAAAGAAAAAAGAGAGAAGAGAAAAACGCGACGAAAGAGCGAGTATAGGAGAGAGCGTTTAAATTTAGAAAATTCGGACGAGCCTAAGGTTATTTGATTACATTACAAGATTACATATTGGTGGGCACGGTGAAGCTAGCGGGCGCACACGCAGGGAATAAAAACGTAATAACAATTCGTCCCCATTTGAGGCAGGGTCTTTTATCAATAGAATTTATTTGTCTAGTCTCTATTAAACAAATCGATTCGTCGAAGCCTCAACTTCATAAAATTACCAATATGTCTCAATTACGTGGTCGACCTACTGTTACTATTTTCGAGGCTGATATGTGCGTGTAAAGTGTACACTGCGTACGTATAGAGGGGGACCACCTCTTTGCTTCGTTTCGCTTCGCCTCCAGTTCCAGTTGAACTTTACTTTTGGCCATATGCCGTTTTTGCTCGATGTGCCTTTCCATTGTCCTGCTATTGTGTTTACATAGCACATTTTCGCGACTTGTTTCACCGTGTCCACGTCCGTGTCTTTCGATTTACGATCAAAACGCTTTCATTATATTTAGGAGAAAAAAAAAAAAAGAAAGAAAGAAAGAGAGAAAAAGACGATAAATCTCCATTTTCGGGCACCGCGATGTCACGAAAACAAATTAAAATCTTTATCCTATAGCTTTATACGTACATAGCGAACGCTTAACCAAAAGAACAAATAAGCTAAAGAAATTCACCATTTCACGCTGTAACCTTTTCGTTCTATTTTATTTTATTTTATTTTATGTTACTTTACTTTACTTTATTTCGATTCACTTATTTACTTTTAATACGTACACTGTACTCTACCATTCATCCCATCTAAATTGTGTATAAATACGTCTTTAGATAGGTAGCTACGTAGCTAGGTACTAAGTACACGCGAATTGAATAACGACCGTAATCGATTGTTTCCTTTAAATTTCATTATTATAGAGGGCGCGTATGCTGCGTACTTAATGCTAATACTTAATACCGATTACCTACACCCCTAACTCCTTATACGAGTACGTACTCGTACTATAGACGTAATAAAAAACACACACTAAAAAAAAAACAACAACGTTATACTAATATATTACTTGTCGATACGCTAAGCATTTCATTTTTTAGAAAAGGTGGCTAGGAGGGGAGGGGCAAATGTAGATTAGACGTCTCAGGTTAGAAAATATTCAAAATGAGAACTCATTACCTAAATACTTACAAAAAAATAAAGAGTTGAGAAGTCTTCATTTGAGCTCTGCTGCTGAGAGTTACGTGGGCATATTATGGCGCATGCATATGCTGTGCCATGGGGTGCGATGCGAAGGTGCTGTTAGGGCTTCGTTCGATCTACCTTCGGTATACGTAGCTGTTGTCGTTGAAGCTCTTATTCGTACTAAAATAAAATTAGTAATTACGCACGCTTATGATTCGGCGAGCTAAATGGAAAGGCGTGCGTTTTGTCTAAACGAATAAGTGAACCGCTTGCTTGTAAATTACGCTTTAAATGGCGCAGTGGTTGAGGAGGTAGGGCGCAGGGTGTATAAGACGAGTATACTTGGTAGATGGGATGCGACTTGTCATTTGTCGACGATGATAATTTGTTGGCTTTGACGGCGTGGCGGATGACAACAGAGTCTTTAACGAGGCGTCCGCTCCGCGCGCGTATTCACGTCTCGCGTACAACTATACAAACCGCCTCGATAATCGAATAAAGCGACCGCTAAATGGTGATTTGTGATTTCGTTAACGGTCGACGCCGAATAAATTGTAAATTGATTTCGCGCCAACCTACGAGTAAATATCATTTTCGAATGTAAATATAGGTTCTGTATTTCAACGTTAACGCGAACGCGAATGCGCATGCGTAATGGCGGTACACGGTGCGGTGTACTCGGACAATAAGGATAATCAAAAGGCTAACGAGACTCTCTCGTAAATAAGCGTATGTATGCGTTCGCATGTACATTTAAATTTAAGTATTTGTACTAATCGTAAGTACGTACCGCGCGTGTGTAGGGCAAGCACATGCACACGAAAATACGAGCGACGAACGACGTCCGCGAAGCGAATAATTTTACGGCGCGAAAACCAAATCAAATAAAAACGCAAAACGAAAACGAAAGCATCGATTAAAGAATTGACATCGAGAGAGTAGAGTGGAAAATGAAATAATTAAACGACTGATAATGGAATAATGGAATAATGGAATTGCATTTGGAGAGGCACGAACGTACGCATACAATGATACGGATTAAACGAATAAGTGTACGAGTATTCCGAACGATTAACTACATTCAACGAGGCTAGCACAAGAACTTGTTGAAAGATTGATAGGGTAGTGTGCGTATGCGTATGCCTGTAGCTTTACCTACACACGACGCGCAATTACACGCAACGTAGCACCTACATAAATGTAAGTATACGTAGTTTCTTCTCTCTCTCTCCCAACAGTTATCGAGAAATTTTGAAAACTGAAAACTGAAGTAGGAAATCAGTGTAATACGTAATTACGTATGAAATATGTATAAGTTGGAAATTTGACTCTTTAATGTTTTGCGAAACATTTTTTTACTTATAGTAGTAGTACATACTACGTAGGTACGAGTATTTCAGTGCCCTCGCCCCCAAACATTCGTACTTCTCAATTACGAAGAGGGTATTATTTCTACACGCGTATGTTTATATAGCGTTCGTCCGACTGAACCTCACACAGCATACAGCCTAAGTATGAAATTCCGTTTTGTGAAAATTCAAAATACTTTCATGTTACATCGCTGGCTATAAATGCGTTGTGATTGGTTGTGACAATAGAAATCAGTGTAACCAACCTGCTATATCTATTTGATCGTTCATTAGAAGGGAATTTGGCACTTTAATAATTTATTAGTAAATCAACTAGGATGTTAAAATTTGAAAACCACCACGACCAACAAAAACAACAACAACAACATGAGTAAAAAAGGAGTAAAAGAGTTTTAGCTAAAAGAATCTCTGGTGAAGGAGTGATACGCTTCACTCAGATTAGGAGAGAACTTCGGAGATTGGTGGGTGAAAATTGATCACTATATAGGCATTGTTTATCTATTTCATTGTGAAGAACTTGAATAAAACCTATTCTATTGTTTGCAATAGTACGTACCCAGGTTGGTACTAAATGATAGCAAAATACGAGTATAACTCGTGGACGTTTAAAACATTTTTTTTGAAACTTTCCCTCGTCGTCTTTTGGAGGTATTTACATTGAGCGAGCGATTTAGCAACTTTTCGCTTTAGTGCCCGGCTGCCCGTTGTTGGTGGAGCCCTCCCCGCCCCCCACCGCTACTATCAAACGAAGTCTTGACCAATAAATTTGGAAACATTTTCATTTTTCCTTAATGTAATTGTGTGCGACAATAACGATGCGAGTGAAATACGCAAGCTTTATAAACGTAATGTTGAAAAACTTTTCTATCAACCAATGTTATCTCACCATAGATGTTGAGTCATTGGCACCTACTATGTAGATAACTTGGAACGTGAAACAGGAATAAAATACCAATAACGAAAATAATATTATTTTTAGGCCCCCCAAGGTATCTGATGGGGAGGGGCATACATGCACATTATATGTTGCAAGATAGAGCAGAAATTTATGAACAAATTTCGCAAACGAAAAAAAAAAATTTAAGAGTACAAGATTCCCCGCCTTCAAAAGTTTGTTCGAGTGGTATTTGAATAATTTTTCTTTGCTGTTCTGGGGCGGAGACCCTTTCGTAATGGTTTGTGGCGGAGACGCGAAGCCTTGGGCCCCAACGGATCTACGAGTAAGAAGTTACACATAACTGTGTATTTGGTTTCAAGTAGAAAATGTCACTAGTATTGTCGTATATTTAATCGAACTCTGAACAATGATAACTATACTGAATATTGGAAAAAGGAACGTTAAACTCCCCTTCCATTATCGCATATCTCATATCAGCGTACGATCACGACTCACATAGTCTACGAAAATACAGCAAATATACTGCTGTGCTGCGTCGTCGTCGGTCGTTGTCGTTTGCGACGTGTTTACTGTTTACTCAAGACACGCGTCACGTGGCACTTGCTGCATTGATCCGAGATCATTATCACGATTCTATTTCACTTATTAATACGCATATAATACTGATCTAACTGCTCGCGTGTAGCATGCAGATGTAGATGCTATTTTCTCATTTTCCGACAAATTCTCCAGCTAGAAGAGGACTGTTGGGTGAGACGAGAAGAGTATGCTATATGGGATGCGGCGCTTCATATTTTTACATTTATTATTATTATTATTATTGTTATTTTAATATGATTTTTTTTTTAACGAAAAAAACGACCACAAAAATGAGCAAGAGTGAAAGAAGAAAAAAAAATGATAATAAATTACAGTCGATCGTAATTTCAAAAGTTGAATTTAAGCGAGCGTCGAAAAGGCTACTGCAACGGCGACACGATGCGATGGTTTATTTGAAAAAGGTAAATTCACCCTCGGCTATGGGCGAGTTGGCGTTGACGTGCGCGCATGTAAATGTTTTCATTTTACTTCATTTTATTTTTTCCTTTTTTTTTTTTTGCAGAAAAATTTAAAACGTACGTGTAGGTATACGCGCGTATAACGTACACGTATAAGCGCGCGCGCCTCTACAAAAACGAACGAACGAACGAGGCGATACGGTACGGTAGGGTAGGGTTATATAATACAAAAACGAATTAAAGTACCCTTCAAAGCAATTTGATTTTATAGTGGAAAATTGCAAATTACAGTTTGTTTATTTACGAAAAGCGTCGCGGAATTGCCCTTATATTGTGTCAAAATAATACAAATGGCTTTGTCGAGTGATAAAGGGATAAAAACACGAGTGGATGGGCGCGACGACGGCGGTGGCGGCAGGTAGTACATAATAGCGGCAGGTATACGTATACATAGATTACCAAAGCATATACGTATGTACATATATACGTCGCGTCGTACGTATAACGTGATAACATACTCGCGGTATACGCAGAGTATAGGAGTACAGCACGGCGCAACACAGCAGAGCAGCGGATACGTAATACGTATACGTAGCGTAACGCGTAGTAGTACTCTATAGGTGGCTCTTTACTGACAGCTTTCTCTCCATGTATTACGCTGTCCTGTCATCAAGTGTTTCTCAGAATCCAACGTCTGCTTTTTTTTTCGCAAGTGACGTCTTTTTCATCGCAATATTGCATTATGCCCTCGCTGCGCTTATCGACATTGGGTATCGCAGATCGCAGTATATACGTATGGCCTCTCGTGTTGAATATATAGGTACACAGTGCACAGTGCGCACATGTAGGTACAGCTACCAGTGACCTCTACCTATTGCGAGTAAAAACCATAGCAAACAATTAAAAGAAAAACTTCGTTAAAATTGTGTAATCTAAAGAATAGAGGTGATACCATGAATTTAGGCATTTTTTGAGCAACTGTATATAACCGACATTTAAAGAACAAAAAACGTGAACAGCCATGCCGCATTACTGTAGCTAAGCTTTTAATTGGGGCTTTCTTCAGGTTTGCAAATAACATTGTTAACCCGTTCATGCTTAGGCCTACGCAGGGTACAGGCACTACTTAATTCCGAGTCTGAAAATCTCCGCCCTATCTTTTCAAAAACTACTCAACAAGTTGAATTTAAAACAACTATTCTATTTGTTGCCATGTGCAATAATCGCATGAACACATATTTTTCAAGTTACAGCTACTTGAGACTCCTCAAATTATCCTGAAATGTTTACAATGCGCTATTTTGGATCCGTTTTGACACAAATTTAAGAGCTCATATTCTGCTCATCAACTAACCCCACGTACGTAGTTTGAACTCTTCACCTATGTACGTTGAATTAGTGAGGAGATATGGAATATTCGAGAAATTTCATTACTCAAAATTTCCTCAAAACGCCGTGTTTTGCTCTAAATCTTCTCCAAATATACGTTTGGAAAGGTGAAATTTGGGTATGTTGATGACTGATGTCCGTGACCCATTCTTTCACGTGAATTCAAAAACAAAAAATTTGAACGGTTTGCCTCTTCTCCAGTTCCCCTCAAACCTTAAGTGATCGGCTATTTTGAGGTGTATGGAAAAAATAAAAAAACACCTCTTTTGAACTATCAAGAAGAGTCTTTCGCCAAATTTTAAGCGAATTTCAGAAATACCCCTGTGGGAAAAAATATGTAATATACCAAAAAGTTGAATATTTGTCGGATGATTACAAATGGTCTGAAACGTAAAGATTTGAAGATCCCACCCTCCGCCTCGCCGTTCCCTAATTAGATAGGCTGTGATAATTGCCACCTATCTGTTTTATCAAAAACGAACATTATCTGATGACTGATTGCTTCGAATATTGTACGTAGTAGGTTCAGCAATATTTCTACATCGTTTTTGAAAATACGCACTATGAGGCAGTTATTAGATTCTCGATTTTTTTCCCTACACGTCTCAAGGAAATCATGGTGGCGCACCCTCCATTATTTGATGCTCCATTATTTGACGATAAAAATTTTCTCTCTTTTATTTGAAACCTCGATTATTTGACGATTTTCCGTATAATTTGACGCATGAGTGTAGCTGAAGCTCTCGTGTTGAGACGATGCGATGGCGAGATTTGACTTGAAAAAAGAAAATTGGAATGACTGAAGAATAAGTAGTCGAATAGCTGACTGTTTTAAAAATAATTCTGCTCAGTCATTTACTCATTTACTGGTTTTTGCAACGCGCTTGCTCGTTTTTCAACATTGTTTTGCAGGTATACATTTTTTTTTTTTTAATATTAATTTCTCCGTTTTAAACTTTACATTACGGATGTATTTTTTTACACATTATTATTACGAATAATTAAAAAAAAAACTTGACCTTTCAGTTTGGACTCTGCATATGTGTGTGTGTGTGTTTTTTAGCGGACTTTACTTTTAAAGTAAAACCGCTATTGCGTTCACTCAGTTTCTTAGTTTGTTTGTTTGTTTGTTTTTTTTTTGTTTTTTTCTTCGCGTTCTCGCGCGATAACTTCAGTAAAAGTTGACGAATCTAGTTGAAAGTTGGAAGGAGGGTGGAGGTAGTGGTACTCTGAAGCTGATTAGTTTTTGGACGTGATCGGACGTGAGTTTGCGTGAGGAGGCGTGAGTTGAGGTTTTTTTTTGGTTGTTGCGCAATAGCTAAGATAAAAGTTGATAGATTGATTGAAAGATAGAAGAAGGGTAAGGTTAGTCATCATTAAAGCCAATTAATGTGAGGATGATGGGACATGAGTTGGCGTGAGGAGGCGTGAGTTGAGCTTTTTTGTGTTCTCATGATGAGTCGGGAAAAGTTGAACAGAATGATTAAAAGATAAAAGAAGTCGAGGGGTAGAACAGTTTGAGAGATGATTAGTTTTATGGGGTGATCGGACGTGAGTTTTGCGTGAGGAGGCATTCGTTGAGGTTTCTCCATTCTCCCACGATAACTCGAATAATACTTGATGGATTGAGTTCAAAGTTGGTGGAAGGGTAAGGATAGTGATGCTTTAGTGCTAATTAGTTTTTGTGGGTTATCAGGCGTGACGTGGCGTGAGGAGGCATGATTTGAGGTTGTTTGGTTCCCGCATGATAGCAGGAAGGAATGGTTGAGCGTTATAAATGATCAGATATATAATTTATCAGAACATGAGATTGATTCAATAAAACATGAGGTCACGGTTTTTCCTTTTGGTTCAAAAATTTATCAGAATGTGGTGCGGATGGATGAAAGAGTAGGCGTAGTAGTCTTGGAAGTAAGTGTTTCTTGAACGTGAGTGGATGTGATTTGAGGTGACGTTTGAGTTGAAAGCGATCGACACCAAATTGAGAGGATAGGTAGAGTACGCAGACTTTCAGCGATTATTGGTTTTTCAACTTGAAGAGGAATGATTTAACATGAGGTCACGTTTTTTTTGCAAACGTTCGTTCTCTCGCTGTAATTAGAGTAAAACTTGACAGATCGACTCGAAATTTTGAGGAGTGGTAGATTGAGTAGGTCTCTAGAATTGATTGATTTCTGAAGTAGATTGAGCATGAGGTAGCGTGACGTCATGTAATTTTAATTTACAATTTAAAATATGAATTTTAAAAATAAGTACTGTCTGAAATATATTGTTGTTTAGAGCTGTTTGAACGTAAAATGACCTGACATCACACGATTCCAAGTTTTTGGTTATAAGAAGATAAATTACGTGAGGTCATGTTTTGTATGATACTTGATAAAATTTAGGATAAGTGGAGATGGTAGAACTTTTGAATTTTATAAAAAATTATTATTCTGGTAAAAATAATAAATTATTCTGATAACATTGTTTAAAATAGTATAATTAGTAAAGTCCGCTCTTAAGATACTCTAGTATCTTCTAGTTTTTTCGTGAAAAGGAGTACTAGACATCAGATTCAGGTTCAGCTGGGTGGTGTAAGCAACGCAACGTGCCATACATGCCAGACGTGCTCATTGCTCAAACTACACCAAGTGCGTATCATCTATGGCGTGAGCCTTTAAAAAAGAATAGAGAGGTAGATAAAGTGAGAGTGTGTGCAACACTTACACACATTGCTGGCGGCTAGCGAGGGGTACGCGTGAAAATAAAGAGTATTTCATTCGCTACGGTATAGGGACGCGAACAACTTCAAAAGAACGACCGAATCCATTTTTTATCATCTTCGCAAAATAGAATATTCTCACATCTTAAAGAAACATTTCGCAAAGACGCGACGCGACGCGATGCTACGCGATGAAAGGAGCGAATTTACTCTTTAACGTTTGTTCGACTCGTTTTCAAGGTACCTTTCTTTCCTTCTTCCTTCTTTCTCCTTCTTCATCTCCTCCTCCTCCTACTCCTCTTCTTGCTGCTTGCTCTTCGTTCGGGGCTGCTTTCCTTTTCTGTTAAAAAGTTGTCGAAAACTTTCTTCGAAATAACGAGAGAATTGTGAAAATTTTTCGCCAATTTTTCGTTCTCGTTATTAAATTAAAATGATAACAAATTTCTCGAATTGAAGATAACTTGAGTTTAAAATGCGGATGGGCGCGCTGCGCGCGCGTGCTTCGTTATCTTACTCGTACAAAATATGTAATGTAATCGAGTTTTAGATTATGATGACAGCGTTGATGAATATGACGCGGCGCGGCGTGCTGCTATATGCGAGCGGTATACGTGCGTAATGCGCACCACCTACATATGTATGTGCTCAATAATAACAATAATAATAATAATTATCAGACCTTTTTTTGTCATTTCTTTTTGTTGGGGGCACGCGAATTCTCGAAAGTTGCATGTCCATAATTTTTGTATCCCTTCCCCATCCCTTACCAACGTGTTTTGAGGAAAAAATGCAAGTAAATTATTTTTTTATCGTTTAAAAACGTAATATCTTTGGAAATAGAAGCGTGAACTTGTATTTAGGTGCGAGTGACAATGTATAATGAAGTAACTTTCGTTGTCAATTATACTCGTGCTTAGCCTGAGGTAGGAACATGAATTTGAAAGCAGTTTCCAAATTTTAACCAAATTTTCATCATAAAAATCTGTTCACGCTTCTGAACTTTACTGTTGTGGTCCATGGCAGAATGATGATTTTTCGCTCCGGTAACTATGCGAGCTTATAATATTATGTATAATTGTATATAAATGTTTTTATCAAATATCTGGCCTCTAATCTCGTATACGAAGTTTGAGCTTTCTGAAGGTGGGAGGAGGAGGAAGGGAAAGAGAAAAAAGTAGCACTCCTGAAACATGTAGCCGTGGCTCTGACTATACTTGAAATAATGCTAAGTAGGTAATAGGTAATACGTAATAGGTATTATATATCCAGTATGCATTCGCATCGTGTGGTAATCTGGTATATCGTGAGAGCTGTAAAGTGTAAATGCGCGCGTCGTGTCGCGTCGCGCCGCGCCGTATGCAAATAAATGAAACGGCAGCGTGACGGTGGTCGGTATTTACGATAGTGTATAATTCTTGAAGGAGCGCGGCGGGGTGGCGAATTCGCTCCGTTTAAAAAGGCCCTTATCTCTACGCTATGCCTTTGAATTAATTGCGGCGTGGCATCCAGTTGCCTGCCTGCTCTCGAGCTCTGTCGTAAGTAACGCAAACGCTCTTCCTGCTCCTCCTGTGTGTGTGCTTGCGCGCCACGCCGCCTCGCCGCCTCGCTGTTCGTCTTGCGATCCGTTATCGGGACGTAGCGACGCTCCAATTAGGCAATTAATTTATCTACTATTTTATTCGGCTGAGGTGGTAGATTTCGCCATTCGCCATCGGACGGAAGCAGGCAGTTTTAATTTATCGCTTCTTTTCGTCTTTTCGTCTTCTGCTCCTATAGCGTCGTTGGTCGGGTCGCGTCTCGTCGCGTCGCATCTCGTCCTCGCAAAATTCCCCTAATTACTCGTATTCGTCGTAGTCTCGGCTACCGCTATACTTTTTATCGCGCTTGTACGTATAACTTTTTTTCTCTACCAATTTGGCAACGTTGAGTTGTAGTCAATTTTTTTTCCTCATTTCTTTTTGTCTTGTTTTTGTGTTTTTGTTGTGGTTTTTTATTTTATTTTATTTTTTTAGACGCCTTTTTCCTGCCTTCTCAGTTATCAGATAGTGTACTCGCCTATCTTTTTGTCGCGTGAAAATTTGTCTTTTTCATTTACACGGACGCGTTGCAAAAAAATCACTCGTTCGTTCGTTCGTTCGTTCGTTTGATTATTTGCGTCGCAAAGCCTAATCTCTCTTCCTCTCCCTTTATTTCTCTACAAAACACTGATTTCTATCAGCACAGGGCACTTGGTTCAAAAAATGACTTTATTTACAATTTCACTGTGACAAATTGTCTTCAACTTGAACTTACTCTATTCGCGGAGATGGGTCTTTCAATTCTTCAGGAGTACCAACTCGACTGAAGCGAAGATATTATTGTGCACGTACAGCACGCATATACTGCATGCGATAGTATGCGTAATTTTCATTTTTTTTTTTCATTTTTTATCTTTCGGTACAGAATGAAGCTTTTCAACGCGATGACGCGACGCGACGTAGACGATTACGTGCGACTTGACGAGGTGATAAGACTCGCATCAGGCGAATATTAGCCAATACTCGTGTTGTGTATATGTGTACATGTGCAAGTGCATGTTCAGCATAATGCATAATATGCGTGTATACTGTGTAGATGCGGTAAAAGCCAATATTGGACGCATCGTCGCTTCGCATCGTGTATCGAAATCAGAGCGAGCCGCACGAAATTAATGAAACAAAAGTGTTATCTTTGAAGGCTAAAATATAAATGATGGGTGTTGCACTGTGGGGTGCAATAAGTACACTCGACCCCGTTAACAGTAAATGGAAAGATCTTAAAGCTACTGGCTTCGACATTAAATAGCTCCGGATAAAGAATGGCTTAAGTTATTACATGAGTCGAATTAAATCTCCCTACTGCCGCGCCGGGTAATAACCTACAGCTCTATTAAGGGGACGCGAACGCGGACGCTTCTTTGGCGGTTTATTTTCTTTTACAATATTAGGTGTACGGTATATAAGCTCGGTTCACCGTGTCTTTTTCTCCCTCCTCTGTCTGTCTCTCTCTCTCTCTTTTACCTTGCGACGTAGTGTATATTTGCCGTCGTTTCAATAGCAAATTGCTTAATTTTTTGCGCCGGTTTCGAAGCTGCAAATTTTCAAAAAACTACGTACATAAGTATAGCATGTTGTGAGTATATGTGTACTTGTGTACATGTGTACGTCCTTATTTCATTACTTCGCTAATTTAACGAACGGCACGACGCGACACTCGGTTACGGAATAAAAATTAAACGCAGCTCGCGACGATAAAATCCTTTAGTGGATTTTTTTTTTTTTTTTCAACCCATTGCCTACTACTAGTACGAAGCTTGTCCATATAAATCAGCTCGATATTACGTTTAAATATTATCTAGATTATTATTCGTCGCTGTAGCTTCAGCCGTGCTGTTCTGCCATCAACCCCGTTCGCTTCGGATTACAATTTTATCTTAATCCCATCTGCAATTCGACCATCTATGACGTAATCGACGTAATTTCAGCCGCGAATCAAGACCAGCTGTAATGGTACGGAGTAATACGCAACTAACCCGCAACCAACACGTATGCATAGTGCATACTATATACGCGTAGTATCTTGCATGTGTATTGTGTACATTGTACAAAGCAAAGTCTACATCCAGTGGCCCATTTCCCTATACGCTGACTACGCTCGCGCGTAGAGCGGCAGGTTTTTTTTTGGGGGGGGGGCAAAATTTTCACTTAGATTCGAAAAAAAAGAAAAAAAAACCTTTTTTAATTCAAAAAAATAATTTTTGTAGGAAAATAAATTATCAAGTTTCAACTCGTATATTAACCGACAGGAGACGACAAGTGATTTCAGCACAACCAAGCCTTAAAATTTCCAACGAAGCCGAATTTAATTTATTCCATGTTTTATTTATTGTCTTTCGATAATATAGGTACTTGGTAGTGTTCTGGGGTCAGAACCACCGGTCCCCCACTACGGTTCAAGTCGTTAATTTATATATATATTGACCTAAACGTTAACTTCTGAAGGAGTTTTCGCAGGATTTCGCCAAAAAACAACACGGTTTAAATTTTTAGTTTTTTCGTCATTCATTCAGAAAATAATTTGAAGTTACTTACTTGGTTCTTATAAAATGTTTACTTAACTTAATAATACATATATTCCCAGAGGTTTACCTAATTTCTGTTAATGAAGTGAACATAATTATATTGTCGTGAAAAAATATAAATTCGAATTCGGGTTGAAAGTTTGGACTCCCAATGGGAAAAATTCCTGGCCCCGTCCTTGGCCACGCGATAACTTACCTATGATGCTGTTTTTCAACCCTTTAATACCATTCTTAGTTGTTACGATTTTTTAATGCTTTATAAATTTTAAATTTTGCTCGAAGCTTAAAAATGGATAATTTTGTCACTTCTTATAAACGTATAATCCAACAATGATGCGTATTTTTTCCTATTACTTGATTTATTAAAAATTGAAAAAGGTAATTTTGTATACTTCCGATTTATGAACGGGAGAGGGAGGGGGGGGGGGGTAATCATTTTTTCAACATTTTCACTTCTCATAAAACGCACCGAATAGGTATTGGAAAATGGCGGAGGACAACAAATATACCCATACGCAGAGCCAAATTAGGCACAAGTTGAGCTGGCGGAGGTGTTCAAAAAGAAAAAATTTTTTCTTTTCACGAGATTAATCAAAAATGAATTAACGCTGTTATCGATGAAAAATCGAACACTGAACTGATTTATTTTGTTTTTTATAATCTTAAATAATAATAAAGAAATAGTCATTTGGCCAGGTGGCCAAATATTATTGAATAAAAAAAGGCGCGAAGCGACAAAAAATCGCGATCGTTCGCGACAGGGGGGGGGAGGCTACTGACTGTTATAGAATTTCACAATTTTTGTACCATAATCTTACCACTCCCCGTTCGTCATTCGTCATTTTTTCATCAACATATTATTATTCGTCGTTCGGAGTTCGGGGCTACAGCCCCCTGGGAGTCCTGCCTTTAATCCAGGCCTGCCCATAACGTCATGCATTCGTGTATAAGTGGTATTTCACGTATTATCTACACCGATATTTGTCTATTTGGCACGTGACGTTTACGCGCACACGCTGATGTAATTAACAAATATGTTGGACTTATCGAATTAGTTATATAGTCGAAACACATGTTTTTGCGCTATAATTACCAAGAGTATTTTCTACGCAACATGTACGAGTACGTACCTACGAAAAATGTAAATGTTTCGCCAACTTATCGGTTATCTGCGCATCGATCGAGTTATACGTGTGTACTATGTTTATTAATAGAAAATTCGAATTTTCTGTTTGATCAAAAAATAACGAGACTCGATTACGATCGAGCCACTCACTAATTTACGAGCAACTTGCGACTTCGTACCTCATTCAAAGTACTCTTTTGACGAGAATGGAAGTTTTTTATTTATTTTTTTGTTTTTTTATTTGGCTTTTTTATAGTTGCTCCGATATATTTACTATGTACCATATACCTATTATATGTGTACTCTTTTTCATATCCGCGCTATGCAAATATAATGCTAGCCTAATTATTACTTGTTTTTGTTTTTTGTTAATCGCACGACCAAAAAAAAAAGAACGCTTAGACACGCGGCAGAATATCGTAATTAGTTTAACTGGAATTCATATTGCGCCTTATCTCTGTAATATCTGCGTCAGTTACTGCTGGTGTGGACAAGTAACATGAAATTAGAAACCTTAATGTTCGCTAGAGGAGTAATAATTATCGTCAACATGTGTACGAGACTAGGAGTTTTTTTTTCTCGCTCTCTCCCTCCCTTTCTCTGTCCCTCTTTCTATCTCCCGATTAAATGAACCTAATTAATACGCATATTTATATTCGCTAAATAACGATCGTAAAACAAGGTCGCAATGCTAAGCTTATATTTTCATGAAAGTAATGTTTATACTTACTGGGGAGTGAAACAGTGGAAATATGTACATACATAAATACTTAGATAAGTGCGCGTATCAGAGAGAGAAAATTAATCCCTCTATCTACCTAGTACCTGCTACCTAGTGTACCTACATCTTAATAGCGAGGCACTGATTCAACTCTTCAAGGGAGGTACGAGTATTTTCTCCATGGCACCAAAACGTGATGATGTTAGTTTTATTTCACATAAAATACACATTATGTTGGTAATTTTGCTTAAAATTTATTTTAAATAAAAATTAATTCCTGCTAAATAAAATATGTGTTTTGTAAGTTTTATCAAAATATTTTTGAAATCGATTTTCACCTACTATACATGCGTATTGCCTACCTATACGAAAACGGGTACGAATATTAAGGAAATGTAAAAGGCAACCAAACAATTCGGAATTCCAAAAAAAAAAAAAAAAAAACAAAGGATACGCATATGTGACCGGTAACAGTAAAACGTTAGAGGAGCCATCTGGAGATTGCGTGAGAGAAGTGCGAACTGCGAACTGCATCGGCTGACCTTGGTAATTAGCCCGATGAAGGGAGACCGAAGACTCGATAATTACGGAATTGCGGTTAAGTATACATACGTAGAATAAGTGACGATTGTTGTATCAGCGCGTTTATGGTTTCCGGTGAACGAGAGATTATTGTACGTATTTTAGGTTACAAGTTTACCGTTGGTGAGAATCGCAGCAGACGTTGTGTCACCGAAGAGATTTTGTCGGCTGAACGTGGCTTGTTGATAGCTTCTGCACATTATCAAAATTAGGTGTAACAATATTTTTGTCAAATATCTTGTTGTTCGCGCCATTAAAGCGACCGTCGCACCGTAAAAATAACACACGACACGGTTTCTTCTCGCCAGACAAGTTGCTTATTTCCTGTTTCGCCTTGTTTTTGGTATCATCACCATTTTGCAATCGACTGGTTGCCCCTTGCTACCTGCCACTTGCCACTTGCCACTAGTCATTTCTTAATGAATCAATGAATGAGTTAATGAATGAACGAACGAACAGCTGGGGCCGGGGAGGGGGCCGTGTTCGGAAGTGCAGAGAATGCAATAAATAAACTGCAACCTCCAAATTCAAATTTAAAAGCTATCAGAATGAAAGCAAAATAAAAATTTTAACAATTCAAAAAATTGGGTTTTAAAAAATTCTGAATTTTGTCAGCCCAAAAACTTATATTTGATCTCTTGAAAACTAAAATTTAGTCTTCAATTGACAAAGCGTCAATAGAAATAAACAATTTAACGTTCGATTTTGTAAAAAATTTAGTTCAGTGTTATGGACGTTGGGTAATAATTTTATTCGAAACATAATTCTTACGAGTATATTCGCTCGTGTTTGATAGCATATCATTTCGTCATTATTTCTGACAAATTCTTATGAAATTTGTTTGTATTTTTTTTTTTTTTTTTTTTTTTTTGTTGATTGATCATTGCCTTAGGAAATTTTAATAGAGTATTTATAATGACTGGTCTAGGTTCTAATTGGTCATACGTCACGCCTGTAACAACCAATCAGCAAGTTGGAATGTGATAAATTTACCTCGACTACCTAACTCGTAAAATAAAAACACAAATCAGCTGATGATTCAAATCACGAACGAATTTTAGTCGTTCACTGAAAACTGAACGATAGTATTTAGCAAGGTAGAAATGAAACTACCTACATTTTATCACATTCTAGCCTTATGATTGGTCATTACGCATGTAACATATGACCAATTAGAACATAGACCAGTCATTATAAATACTCTATTGGCGGTTGGGCCGATTTGGGCTTGAACCGATTGCAAATCGCCGGCTGTCTAACTTGGCCAGACTGATGTCATGCTTCCTAATACTCTTCCATGTAATTCTGTGCAAATTTAGCGTAAATTTATTCGAGTAATTTGTCCGTTAAAATGCGCAAAGGCAGGCACAAAATTAAATCGGAGATGAATAATAAAAAAAAAAAAAAAAAAAAAAAAATCACCCATTCATATACGTGTAATATGCATATACTGTATATATAAATGGTACATAATAGTACGTACGTACGTATACGATTTACAGTATACATATAGTACACAATGACGATATGGAGTAGGTAAATTTTTTAAAAGCGTGGAAAAAAAGATAAAAAGAAAAAAGAAAAAAGAAGCAAGCAGCAGCAGCAGCAGCAGCAACTACAACAACAAACAAATTTAGGGGAAACATTGGCAAAACAGATGAGGTTCGAGTTTGGGATAAGAAAGAAGAAGATTAACATTAAATGATAAGTGAAAACAAGTACGCGGGCGAAGTTGAAGAAATAATCAAGTAAGTTGGCAAGGGTCGCGTGAAAAAGGTAGAAAGTCGGCGAGAGCGGTTGAGAAAAGCGTTGAGGTATGTCTAGAAAACAGAAACATCGCTGCGTTACCTGCTCTCGGGCTCATTACTAATTCCTTTCAGCGAGCCTGAGATTTATTGCTGTTTTCAACTAAATCTAGCAATTTTCGAGGTCTTCGTCGAAACGTCGCTTTCCCTTCTCTATCGCTATTTTTCGCCTTTATCGTACCTCGATGCTGCTGCTCCTGTAAACGCTAAACGCCTTTATTTCCGGCTTCCACTATACTACCTACTTACGATACGTGTAATTGTGTATTCGCCATTATACGTATTAATTATCTTATTCGTCAGTCTATTTTTTCGTTTACACATTTTTTTCTACTGTTCTATAATTATGTAAATCGCTTACCTAATCCCTCTAACTCGCCCTCCTTCCCCATTTACTTCCAACATGTCAGCATTTATTTCGATTTACCTTTTCATCTATAGCACATAATGCAGTCTGCATCTGTACTTATCGGCGTCACGTTTTGCTGATGATAAACGTGAATAAAATACCTAATCACTTTAATGGAGCTATTTACGTATTTATTATTATTATTATTATTTATTAATAATGATTTTTATTAATGATGCAATCTAAACGCCACGCCGCCGCGCCGCGTTCAGCGTACACCATAAAAAATTCACGCAACTTATTCGACGATTTTATACGATAAATGATGGCGAATTACGCGGCATTTGAGTAAATTATTAAAGGGGACTGTTGGGCTAAATTGGCCGAACAAGGAGAGTCGGAAAAGGTAATTTCGAACGCGAAACGCCAAAAGCTGGCGGAGTTTACAGTGCGCGCTGAGAGTACAAACTTAACTATATACAAATTGACTGTACTTTGCGTGCTCTATCTTGCTGTCAGCTGTGAGCTTATTTGACGCCCGATGCGTACCTACTATCTATCCGCAAAGTGCCACGCAGCTCAGCTATTTTTTTTTTCTTTCATTTTCCTTCGTCGTTTGTCGTCGTCTTCTTCTTCTTCTTATTCTCCTTCTTTTTCTTTTTATCACCGAGCCGTTTTGATTTGAAAATGTATTTCTACTCGACGATTTGCGTATTTCAAATGAGTTATACGTAATACCTACGTACAATGATTTAGCCCAGCTACCTACAACATAGTACCTACTACCTACATATACTATTTTTATAACGATTCGTAGCGTTCCTTAGCAATTAGAGCAGTCATAATCATTAGTTATTCGAAAAATGTAATTCTATTTCAGACAGTAAATTTACACGATCGCTATATCTCATATAGAAGAATTTTACAATTTAACAATATTTAAATGTATTATTCAAAAGGAGCTGAGTTCGCATTAAGAGGTTTCTGATCGCCAACCCGTCACTCTTGGCGATAGCCCTGTGAGCTGTGAGAAATCCAAAAGCAGGGCTGTAATTGCATTACGATTTGAGATGATGAATTCGACCACGTAGCTTCCAACCAGATCTGATACCTACGTGTACATATATTACTTTTACGATTCTACAGCGAGCGTGGTGCGTTGAAAAATTTCATTTCGCCAAGTCGCCAAAATATTACGTGTAGTTTATTCTTAAATGTTATTCATCCATTCAATTGCGATTTCAGTTATCGTAATTTTCACCGAAATTACATCGCGCTACAACAGGTACACACTATCGATGAAAATACTAAATACGTCATGAACCCTCGAAAAGTTGCTCCGTACAAAGCTGCAAATCACCAGCTATTAAATAGATGGATAAATAAGTCAATGAATGAATGAATGAATGAATGAATGAATAAAAAATGTAAGTGTATACCTATTCGTTTGAATGTCCTCCATACACCAGCTTCATCAGCCAATTATATGATTTGTACGAATTATTAAGAAAGAAAAAAAAAGAGAGAGAAAAAATGACTTACACTCGTACGATTAAGCATAAATGTTGTCCCTTATACCTTCGTTTATAGATAACATGACTCCATCTCGCCCTAGAAGCTGCATCGTACCTCTTTCCAAAATTCTCTGCCATTTCTCTAAAAATATCCAACTTTTTTGTTTCTTGTATTGAATAGCGTGCAGTGGGAAATAACGCTTCCTCCACAAAAGTAGCGTATGTTTTAAATTGAGAGACATTATACTCGAGAAAGAAATAAAATGCACGCATATTCGAGACAATACACATCGACTGCATCTTCAGGGCTTATACCTACTAAATTTTGAAGTTACTATTTGTAATGTAGTGTATATGTAATAAAATTAATAAGTTTTTGAAAATTACACAACGTTGAGAGTTTCTAGCTCTTCCCTGACTGGTGGATGGGGCTAAGATGAACGCAGTAAAATTTCATCGAAGTTGGATGAACGCTGCACTTTATTATGACTACCTATTGTATGTTCATGTACATCCTACATATACACCAAGTATGTAATATAATATGCGCATAGCCAACGTATCATGAAATACCTAACACTGGTACGTGTTTCGATGAAAAATTTGCCAAAAAATATCCATTTATCTACCTTAATAAAGTACATAGTACGTAAGTGGTAAAAACAATAATACATGGGTAATAATAAGCGTTCAAGTACGAAACAATAGGAATCAAGGAATGAAAATACTGGTCATGCGGCGTGCCTAAATCGTCGTAGCAGCAATGAAATGTTACGTTTCGTTCAATTAGGAAAACGTGTATTACGAGGCAAAATGGTATTTAGCGGAAAAAGAACTGGAAGCAGAAGCCGAAGCAGAAGCAGAAGTAGAAGTAGAAGTAAAAGCATAGACCGAGAGACGAGCAAACAAGAATCGTCTGGAAAGGTTGAAGAGCGCAGCGGTGTAGCGATTCGTTTAAAGCGTGCGACGCGGGCACGCAAGAGGTAAAGAGGGAGGCGAGAGCGGGGATACGAATTGGAAGGATTCGGCGTGCTCGAAGTGAGCAGGGTACAGATTGGTATAAAGGGACGCGCACGGGTGATTTTGCTCCCTGCGGTATTGACTGGACTAACTGTAGGCCCTGGGGAACTGCAGTCAATACCCAGGACTCTACGCCAGCTACTAAATGCGGAGAGCTTTACGGTGCGGCGAGACGAGGCTCCACTCACTCCACGCCACGCCACACCGCACCACACAGCGCTGCTACCTAAGCCCGGCAACGAAAGTATGGCAGAAAGCGCAGCTTTCTACGTTTCCTCAGAAAACGACTTTTAGGTTTTATCCAAAGCAAATTCCGTACCGCCGTCGCGCCGCATATCTGTTATACGTATGTACCAGTACGCGTACTACCAGCTACACACAGGGGTTGCTAATATACTCGTACCCGAGTACAATAATTTTATACATGTACATAACCAGTTAGCTACGTAGTACATATTTGTGGTACACGTTTACTTACGTACATTGACATCTATAAGAGCATCTGATGCAATCCACCATTCATATACGTTGACGTACCCAACTAGCCATATACCGTTTTTTTTTTGGTTTTTTCGTCTTTGGCACTCATCGTAAATTTTTTGCACTTTTTCGCCTATTTTTTTATCATCATTGTTATTTTTTTTTTTCACGTTCGTCTTCTTACAGTTAGCTGATTTAAAGACGATATTCGAGTCGCTAAATATCCGTGTACCGAGATAATTTTTCATTTTCGCGCATATTTAAAACGGATTATCGAAGTTTATTAGCCGGGGCAACGCGGCGCGGCGCGGCGTGGCGTGGCGTGGCGGAAAGGGTTCGCGAAATTCGCGAAACTTTTAATAAATGAATTTTCGTAACGCTGTTTTCGTAGTTAAAGTTATAAAGTTTGCCGCAGTAAATAAATTAATAAATCGCTACCTGTTGCGGAGACAAGTCTGAACGCTTTCACTAGACAACCGATGACATCTATAAATCATATTCTGGTTTTAATATTTTCTCGTCTCTACTAACGCATCAACTTGGTTAAAAACTTTCAACGCCGAGCCAAGCCGCGACGCCTGGTATGCACATAGATATAAATAATATATATTACGTACACACGATATATGCATATTATATTTTTGATTTGTTCATGATGAATTCTTAGTGCACTAAACAGTAACGCAAGCGCGAGTAAAATAAATTTAATTGCATATACGGGTACCTACATTTTTCATTTTTATCCAAACGAAGAAGCTTTCTAAACGATCTGTAACAAAAAAAAAAAAAAAGTCATAAAATTTCAAATAAATAGTTGTTGTGGTGTTGTTTAATTTGAGCTTCATTCATTTATTTTCAAGCTTTTGAAAACCAAAATCAGTATTTTCCCGAATTAACTCTCGTACCTGTACAATATTCATTGCTGGAAAATACGTCATATTTGCAACGGTGTCTCGATGGACTTATATGAAAGTACAACATGTTATTCGCTTATCTCGAGGATCTACAAATAATACCAATTGCGGTACCCAAGGATCACAGACGAGTAACGCTCCATTGAGTTTGAGAAAAAGCAATTTATTAAGAATTTTTAAAACGGAAAAAACGTAAGCAGCCATACCGCATTACTGGAGCTGAGTTTTTAATTAGGGCTCATTCAGGTTTCCAAATAACGTTGCTAATCACTTCATGTCTAAAACCACACCCAGTCCTACCATATCCCTTTCAAAATCACTCTAGAAATTAGATTTAGAACAAATGTAGTACACGTGTATTTCTTGTGATATGCAATAATCATATGAATCCGTATTTTTCAAATCATAGCAACTTGTTTTCTCCTCGAGTTATCTTCAAATTTAAGAGGATATGTTACGGTCATCAACTAACTTCACATACAAAGTTTGACCTTTCTATAGGTGCATTTAGTGAGGAGCAGGGTTGGGCAAGATCGCTTAAAGAAAGATTCGAATTACGAATCTCGAATCGTTTTTTAATTTTGAGATTCAAGTACTTTTTCGAATCTTTCAATAAGAATGGTTAGTAATATGATTCGAATAACGAATTGTTTAAAAAAGTAGATTCGAATCGTGATTCGAATCGCATCGAGTGGAATCGTGATTCGAATCGCATCGAGTCGAATCGAAATTTTTTCTTTGTTTAAGTTTTTTCATGATTTTGAGTCTTACTTTTAATTTTATAGGTGGATAGTGGATACGGATAGTTGTTATTTTCATGTAGTATTAAAAATTGAAATATATAAATATAATAGTATTTGTAACATCGTAGCTCATTTGAATAACGAATAGTTTAAAAAAGTAGATTCGAATCGAATCAAAATTTTTTTTGTTTAGCTTTTTTCATGATTTTGAGTATACTATTTCAGAAATCTGATGAATTTAGCGATTCGAATCATAAAATCACTGACTTCTTTCGAATCACGATTCATTGAAGATATAATTCGATTCAATGAGTGAACCACTTTTTCGGATCCTTATAAACTAACAATTCGAATTACGAATCTCGAATCGATAAAGTTCGATTCGAATTGCCAAATGACTCGAATCGTGCCCAACCCCGGTGAGGAGATATGGAAGGTTCGTGAAATTTCATATAATAGGAATTTTCCTGCAAAAGTCGTTTTCTGCTTTACTCCCCCTCCAAATTCACTCGGGAAGCTAAAATCGGAGTAGGTTAGTCACTTGTGCTCATTTTATCATATGGCAACGGAACAAAAAATGTTCGACCTTTCGTGAATTCCACCACATTTTGAGGTCGATAATCACTCCTTCTTCTCTTCAATACCATGTGTGAAGGTAAATTTGGGATATATGTAATATACTTTTTATCCCAAATGATCATATGAGTTCTCATTAATTACATTTTTACTAATCTGAAGCTGCTTAAGCTCAGCTCAAATTTTGATAATCCGCCAATTTGGATTTATTTTGACCCAAATGCAAAAGATTATATTCTGGAGACTGAAAATAAACATTTTGAACTACTCTCTCACCCTACAGCCACCCTCGAAATTTGAGTGACCTGCCATTTTGAAGTGAAATAATTGCAGCTATATTGAATTAATCACTGAGCAGAATATATTTAAAATGAATATTTTATATTTCTTTAAATTATGTTTTTATTAAACAATAATTTTGCTAAACTCCTTTATTTTAATTTTAATTATGCTAATTTAAATATTATTAAATAAGTTAAAATACGTATTTATAATTTATTATAACATATTAATTAAAATTAATTATTTTTTTATTTTTTTATAAATAATTATAATAAATTATTAATTAAAATTTTTAATTGTATTTAATTCTGAAACGCAAAGATTTGAAGACCTCATCTTCTCCCGACCTCTTTTTCCAAATCAGGTAGGCTGTAATAGCTATATATATCATTTTTATTAAAGGCTGGGCTAAGAATTATTCGCAATAATTTTATTTATAATGTACTTAAATATGAAGATATACTCGATAGTTTTCAATAAAATTGTTTTTGTAATCTTTTTTTTTTCAATTTCTGCTGATCGTGAAAACAGGTACCCAAATACAAAGTCGAGTCCTAGTCTCCTCACGTCCTTTTTAAATTCTAGCCTGGACCAAAAAAAAAAATATATGCGCTAATGGTCTGCAGTATGTCTATATAGTGCCGTCCACGAAACTAGACCCTCCTGATAAGTACTTTGTTCTCACAGCCGTTACCTGTAATATCTGGATATTTGGTTGCAATGTTGAATTCCTGTTTTTTTTTTTCGGGATGAAAATGCGATAGTCGCTGCGGCTGCTGCTCGACTTTTGCCGCATGCACCGCAAGGATATGCTTCTAATTTTATATGCATTTTCTCAGACATATGTGGCTAATTTAGAAATGTTGAACATTTGAAATTTTTAAGCAGGTACTAAAAGTTTGTTTTTCACCACTATGGAAGCGCAATCAGCTGATGGTGATACGTTGCGGTGAAAGTGGCTTCTATTCGCATTTCAGTACCGTTTCATTTGCACGCAGACAAATATCCGACAGATATTGCAGTTAACGTCCGTGACTTTGTTAACATATTTATTACTAATAATTATGGAGATGAGAGTATTGTAGCCATATATGGTTTTAAATTAAATGAATGTTGAGCGAACTCTGACGCGAATCACAATTCGATTTCATAAAGTAGTTGATTAATTTGAAGAGATTCGGAAATGTTTTCTCTATAAACGCAAATAAATATATATAAACATAAGGGTCTGTTTTCGTGAACAGCACTATGAAACCTCTAAAGTATAGTCTACTGGTGTTGATGAACATCAAATTTGAAAGTCTCACCAAGTTTAAATTAATGATACGTGTTTGAAGATTTGAAAGAACACAACCATTACCCGAACATTTTTAAACATTTTTTGAGAATACTTGTCTGTTCTGTTATAGCGAGTGGTTATGGCTATACGATATCTAAACACGACTGCGTATTTTATAATTATATTTCTAAAAATTAATAATACCTCGATGGCTAGAGATTGAGCTATTTTCATAATTTTTTTCATTTTTTCCCCAATATTTTTTTCGATTTCGACTGTCGTGAAATGATTTAGAGAAAGTTTTTAGTTTTTCTTGAATCGAAAACGATGCTAGAAATTGTTTCGATTTTTGTTTTATAACTTTTGCACGTGTTGCATCTTAAACAATTCTCTATGCAAAAACAGACCGGAAACAAAGGAGGGGGAAAAGGAAACAAAACAAAACAAAACTAAACTAAACTAAACTAAACAAAAGCAAACAAAAAGGAAAACAAGAAGAAAAACCAAATAATAATAATAATGATAATAATAATAAAAAGGAAATGTGGAAAAATAAAAAAGAATAAAAATAAAGTGAGAAAAGAGAAAGAAGAGAATTCGCGGTAAAGAGTAAAGAGTGAAAGTAAAAGTAAAAGTTATTCGCGAACCGAATGCGGAATGCTAGAGTCAGATATGGTGGTATAAGTATGTAAACTGTGTCGTTAGAGAAGGTACCTATACGTGGAGGAAAAGAGGCGGTGCGGCGCGGCGCGACATCGTAAACGAGGTTAGAGAGGGCCCTCTTCTCCAACGGCTCTCTTATATAATCACATTTGGCTTTCTTATCAGAAACACAGCCCGAGGCGATGACCACTTACCGAATTCGACTGTACGCGACCCTCTTTACCTCGCTTTCAACTTTTCAGTTTCTCTACCCGTTAAGTAAATGTATTCTCTTACCCGTGCAAGCCTATTACTAGAACGCGTCCTCCCTTCGCGCAATTTTCAGGGGTGTTTCTAAATAAATACTATATCTGTCCCTGGAGCGACATCTGAGACCCATTCTACTCGTCGAAATGTCGTATACCGTAATCACATTATTCCTGTCTAACTCGCATATTCGTCATTCTTTCTTCTCCATCGTCGTCGTCGTCGTCGTCGTCGTCGTAGTCGTACTATCGCCGCGTCTCCCTCGCCAAGCTTTGAGCTTTGTTTTTGCTGCTGCGGAAAATTCTTCTTTCGTCGTTTTCTTAACCCGCCTCCTGCCTATATACTTTGTTTTTATTTTCGTCGTCGCTCGTTATGTTGGCGCGATAACCGCACCGCGTTCTACATACTACGCGTATACCATCGTACGTCGTACGTCGTGCATCGTGTATCGTGTATTGTATCTACGTGTGTAACTACATAGCTACGCCAGCTAATAAATGAAAATATTCCATAGATACCACATTCTAGACGATGGTTAGATGCTCATCGCCAACTCACTTGTATACGCCGCGCTGCCAAATATTTCGCAATAATGATCATTTCAAATACGTAGCGTACTACCTATAACAGTACATATTAGTTTATCACTATCACTATAGATATTCGCTATATTTTTATTCAACTCGTATACTCGTATCTATTTTTTAGCAACAAGATAGGTTTGTAAAAAATTATCGCTTGTCAACTCGTTTTTACATTTTTTTCGTTCAAGTCGAGCGGCACAGCGCGGCGCGCAGATAGGCAATTTTGTTAACGTTCGGTATTTACGGCAAATCGCTTAGTCAATTCGTCGTACACGGATGTAAAATGAATTGTATCGCGTTCCTTCGCGTAATTGCCGACGTACTCTTTCCAAAGGGGAATATAAATGTAAAGGCGTCGCGTCGTGTCGCGTAGCGTTGACATCGAAACGTTGATTTTATTTGGTGGCCGCGCCGCGCCGCGCTTATAGTTAATTGGTTTCGATGTCGATATCCGATATGAGTATATCTGACATCTGTATTTTTCGGGTCATTATTTTTTCACTAGTTGGTAGTTGATAGATATATCGTAGTAGGTACAAACATGATGTATTTTCGTTGATCGAATAAGGTCTTGCGCATAATATTGATAACATGCGTGCACATGTATCTAATGACTGATGAAGAGAAAATTTGCTAAAATCAATACTAGTAGACTTGGGCCAATTTTTCGTTAAAGCTCGAACGCAAAAAAAAACCAAAAAAAAAAAAAAGATGAAAAAAAATGTACTGCCATCCGGCAAAGCGAGGGATAAAATGACGCTTCGACTTTATTCAAGGAGGGTGGTTATAAAAATATAACACCGACACGTATACGCTATAGCGAGCCGTTCAGCGTTCAGCAGCCTCTCATAGATTATTTATAGATTTAGAATTCCCTTCTCTTTAGGCCTCTTTCCTTCATAATTGGGGTGCTAAATTCGAAACTCTTACCATTTTGACAGCGAAAAATGATACGAAAGGACTGCGGGCTTCTTTTCTTACGCTTTCTTATCAGCAACGAACGCCACGCCACGCCACGCCACGTTACGCCAAGCCATGCCGCTCCACCCGTTGCATGCAATTATCGAATTTTTTGCTCGCCAGCAACGAGTTTCTTTCGAAATTACTCGGACCATCTATATACTTCGAGTATATTCGCGTTTTTACATTCGCGCTCGTAACCAACTATAACCTCACAGTACGCTGTACAAAGGTATCATTATTATTATTATTATTATTATTATTATTGGTTCACGATGTTCTGATGTAGCCGATGGCGTGACCAGATTTTCAAAGCTCCTTCCTTCAGCAATTGAACTCTCATTTGTTTAAATTTACAAACTTGGACATTCCACACACACCTACTTACTTATCGCGTACGAACCATCTAATCCAGAGCATTACACATAGTGTCAAATTCCCTACTCCGGTGGTTGAAAAAAAAAAAAAAAAAAAACTGACGCTGAATTTTAAATCGGAGCTTGTTAAGGTTTGCAAATAACGTTACTGAATCCTTCATGTCTACAGGCCGCATCGAATACCAAGTTTGAAAACCTCTACGCTATCCGCTCCAAAATCACTTAAAAGAAGTTGAACTTACGTTAGTAGAACAAATGTAGTATTTCTTTTACCAATTATGCAATAATCATATGAGCACATATTTTTCAAATTATAACTACATGAGGCTCCTCAAACTATCCTCAAATTTTTGTCATCATCTAATCCTGCATACCGAGTTTGACCTTTCTCCTCCAAATGCACTTGACAGGCTGAAATTTAGATATGTTGGTGTCCGTGACTCACTCTTTTATATGAGATTAAGAACGAAAATGTTGAGCCATTTGCTCTTTCGATAGCTTCCCTCAAAATTTGAGTGATTCGCCATTTTGAGGTTTGTCAAAAATTTACAAAAAGAACTTTTACATATTTACATGCTACCAGTATAACGAAATGGAACCATAATTACATACGTTATATACCCGTTGTTGTTCAGCGATGTCTAAAAAATTCCTCACTACCATCAGCTACGTTTCCAAAAAAATGAAGAAAAAACCAACTTGTAAAAAATTTAACATATGTTCAAATGTTATAATGTGTGCACTGATGCAACGATAAAAATTAAAAAATTAAATACGTAATATAAGCACATTGAAATAAATTAGAATTCATACCATTTAGGTGTGGTTTTGATTTTCAATATTATTACCTCATAATAAGACAGTACTTCCAGCTATGTTAACGTGATGTATGCTTTATAGGCGCGTCTACGTGTGTATAGATGCTCGTTATAGTATGTACATAGACGGTACATATAAAAAAAAGCTCACTTCCTCCCTCGCCTCCCATTCACACCTCTGAATATGATAAATACGTACATAATTTTATTATAAACTGGTAAATTAGGTACGTGAATTTTTCTTCCTTCGTCTCTTGCGAATAAATTGAACTCCTTCATTGCACCGTCGGTCGCGTCGTTTGTATAGTAGCTGCGTTGCGAGGTCAAAAGGCAATTTGTGCTTTTTCTACATCGTGTATAATGTACTTAATTAACGTATGTTATTATGTGCTAAGTAAACGAGTACGATTTTTATTTTACAGATTTTTTCTCAAATTTTTCCTCAAATGTAATCAAAATTGTTTGAAAAATGCTGGAAATCCTCGCGACATGAGAAGATTTCAGGTGAGTTTGCATACTTACTCTACTCGCGTTTAGTTATCGTATACGTATATATTTATACTATACTCGTATAGTTGCTAATGGCTAATTAGCTATATACACGACTAGATGATAGGCTTTAGCCTTTTAAGTATTAATAAGTGTTGAAGTCGTGTCGCGTTGAACCAGGTGGTAATTTGAAATTTTTTCGTGGCCATTTAAAAAACGCGCGATTTACATAATATATATGAAGTATTAATGTACATATTAGTATGGTGTGTCGCCTCGCAGCCACCGCGCCGCGCCGGTCTTTGGCCGTCGGCCCTCGGTCCACGTCCACGCGTACATTTCAACAGAGTGTGCATAGAATTGGCGCGCGTTGCCGCGACGCGACGTTGCGCTACGAGGTACCCTGTTCGGATAAAATTACATTTACTTTAAGGGTTCTAAACTCGCCGAAAGTAATTAGTTTAACATAAGACGAAGAGGTGTTGGCGAACGGGCGCGAAGGGAACGAATGGCGTTACTCCCTTTGAAACTAACTTTAAATGGTTAACTTTTTAATTGCTACAAAAGAACCTTCAACTTTAACACTTTTCCTCGAATGTTAACTCGAAAACTAACTTCTTACAAGAAATTAAATAATTCTTTTTCTGCCTTTTTTCCCCTTATTTTTTCGCTAGCCGACTCCCCCGAGAGGTGAATTTTTTTTACCCTATTTAATTTCTTTCGATTGCGAATATTCAAATGGCTGCCTCTCGTTCGACTCGTCTCGTTCGCGCCAAAAATATACCAGTATAGCCTAGGTGCGCCTTCATTTTTCTTCCTTCCTATTTCCCACTTCCTACGCGTATGGTCACCTTTAAACCTATAACTGTGCTTTCCATTCGCGCTTATTTTTATTTATTTACGCTGAATTTACTTAGATGCATATACGTACCTAAGAACATGTAGATATTGTTCATGTACGCACGAATACGTAAATGTATACACCGTGTCCAACTGCTGATCTTACGTTAGTAGTTAGTACCCCGAGTGCCAAATTCCCTCATTCAAGAAGAACAATCAACCATTCCATTTCTTTTGCTCTTTTCCTGTCGTCATGATAAATACGTGTTGGTACGTAAAATTCTAAACGTATCTATTAATTTTTTTTTCTCGTCGTTATTCGTTAATTTGAATTAATTTTATCTATTAGCAGTGTTGCCAAATCGAAGTTTAAAAACATACCTAATGCTTAGAATTATGTTCGGAAATTATCTACAAACGAAATAATAATAATTTAATTTCTCAACGTTGTGAAAAAAAAAAAAAAAAAACGGAAAGAAGTCACATGTAACTGATAATTGTTTTTGTATGACGGAAATTCGTCGCTGCGCTCCAGTTAGTGTCTAACGTATATGACTGAGTATTTCTCAAACTTCGATTCGAACCAAATTTGCTGGAATATTTTTGCATGGGAAAAAGAAAACATTATATAGGAATATGTATAGGTATTTGTTGTTGTTCGAATTTCGTTTACCAAATATTTCGAAATAATTTTGTAAACGAATTTATTCGAAAAGAATTCATTTTTCTTAGGTATTTCGTTTTTACACAAGTGCTCCTCCGTCTGTTATTTATTTACGGTTAAAAATCGCCTTATTTTTCTTTGCTTCTTTTTTTGTTTTGTTTTTTTTTTCACTGCTATTTCGACCTTTGAACGGATTTATACTTGCGTCTCAACTGAGTGGTCGCGCCGTTTTTCTTCATTTTTGTTTATTGTAAGAAAAGGCATGTTGCGATTGTGTCAGTATGTAGCGCTCGCAACGATAAGTAATGAGAATGGGGAAAAAATCATTATTACACTTTATACATATTGTAAGATCTCACGCATGTAGGTAATGTTTGTCTCGTCCGTAATAGTACGAATATATACGAATATATGTAATAGTTAAAAGGTATTTAGGTACTAATGAATTATTATTTTACCTATATAGGTACGTATTTATGTATATTATTGTGCAACATTGTACTTTTACATGCGTATGTGTATTACGTACGTATAGAATGAGTGGATGTGAATGTGAGATGATAAAAAAATTCTGTATACCTAGACCTCGCCTAATACGTATACGCATCGCATAGTGTAGCCCAGGGTAATTACCGTATTCGTATTTCGTACGTATTTCGTCGTCGGTGTGCAAGATTTAACATTGAAAAGATTAAGGATAACGGGTCGGCTGGTCGGCTGGTCGTCGAGTTATCGAAAACGAGATTAATTCGTTTTAATTGACGAGATTTGGCCGAAAGTTTATTTTAAAGCCAACAACATCTTTCCATTTGATGTCTGGAATCGGTGATGATAAGAGCTTAGTGCGCGTACGGGTAAGGGTAAGGGTAAGGGTAAAGAGCGACGCTATTAAAGGGGGTTCACTGTTCAGAAATCGAACATTCAGTCGTTCCCATAGGAACCGGAGAAATGGGAATTCCGGGTACCGGCGGGGCGAAACGAACGCGAAATTACGGACGTTCGGGGAACGCGGAGGAAAGCACCGTGCAGACGGAGACGCGAAGAGAGCAATTCTCCGAGCGTACGACTATATTCCCGAGGGGCGGACTGCATAAACCCCATGGGAGGAGGAGTTTATTTCTACATCTTGTTCCTCCGAGCTCTTCTTGTACCCGCTACCGAGCTTTCCCCGTCCGTGATTTTCTTGCTACGTCAAAATGGTCGCCGCTCTATTATGCCGACCAAGTTTAAACTTTTCTTTTTCTTTTTCTTTCCCTTTTTTCCGCTCCCCATCCTCCTCGCGCCCGACTCTCGTCGCTCGTCGCCCGTGCTTCGTTCCCCCTTCCCCCTTTCCTCTGCACCTATATATCCATACCTATACCCGTGTGCATTAACATATTATATTATATTGTACTACGTTATAATTATTATATTAGATATATTATATTATAATGTATTATAGTATAGGTATATTTATACGTACGTACTACGTATACGCGTAGTATACAATACCTATACCTACGTAGAGTTACTCCTTTCCTATTCAGTTGCGCCGAATTCATTTAATTTAATTTAAATTAAGTATACCTTGGTATACTAATTTAAATACTTGTATTTAAGAAAAAAAAATTTATTATTATTATTATTACCTACCTATTACTGTTATGAGTTACTATTAATTATTAACCGGTCCATCGAGTAGCTACAGGGATAAAAAGGAGGAAAAAAGTGATTCGGTATTTGTTGTCCGCAAGTTTTAAATTGAAGAAGCAATACTATAACTCGATTGAAAATTCTCGCTACATTTCCATTTGAAAGAAATGTAACTTTGTCTCTCATTACAAGTTGGCTTCTCCCCAACGAACTAGCAATGTAATATAATAGGTACTACTGATACGTATTTTTGTCAGACTACAATACTTAATAATTTGGACGAACTCTCGAAAATTTTACTCACGCATCAAATATACACTTACTTTTACTTGGTATAAGTTCGGAACGTATATTCTCCAAGTGTATATGTTCAGCCTTTTTGAATGCTTATTTAGTATTATTTGTAACAGATACTAATAATCAATTTCTTTCCATGAATTTTGAAGTTGCAGACAGCAGTTTGAATTGAAAAATAGCCAACAGTTCGGTTTGCGGTTTGCGGTTTTTGATTTTTGAATTTTCACATTTTTCAAAATTTCAGTCGGAAAACGCTACATTGATGCGTATTTTATATATACCAGAAAAATGAAATATCCATTTTTTTAGTGGCGTCGCGTAGAGTCACAAAAACAACACCAAGAGTAAAACACCATGACAAACGTATTTTTTTTCGTAATTTGAAAGACACGGTATATCAGCAAAGAAGGATTTTTTCGTAATTTGAAAGACACGGTATATCAGCGTGCATTATTGCTATAGATAGTTTGATAGGTACCTATTTACGGTGTACAACTAGAACTTGTAAGTACAGACCGATTGCATTTAATTTAATATTTTGAAAACCGAAAACCGAAAAAAAATCGATTCGCTTACAAAGAAGGAACGATTTGAACGTATTGTACATATATTATTTCGTATTTTTGTCTGCACTGCTCGTGAATGCGTAATTACTCGTACTTAACGTATAAACGTATACGTACTCGTATAAAGGACTAAACGAGTATACGTTTAGTACCTCTAATCGGCTCTATTAGCGTTTACCATTATCGCGATGTAAGGTGTAACCACTGTACGCTGCTGTACGCATATACGAATCCCTCGTGTACGTATGATTAATTTTTTTTTTTTCGCTTCGTACATAGGTAGGTAAAGTTATACATATCACGGCAGTCGGCAGTCGGCATTCGCGCTAAAATAATATTTGGCTGCGCTCAAGTTGCATAATTAACGCGATAGCACGTGCCACCTTTTAGAATCCATTTAGGTACTATATACCCCAATATTCGCCGCGCCGCTCCGCGCCATGATCGTACATGCTAGCATTCATTTAAAATTAACTCGTTCGTAATGGAAAATTCAAAAAAAAGAAAGGTAAGCAGCCACACCGCATTACAGGAGCTGAGTTTTTAATTATGAGGTTTGTTCAGCTTTACAAATACGTATAACTTTGCTAACCCCTTCATGTCTATACTACAACAGGTCACACAACCAATTGTAAGAGGTCATATTTTTGTCATCAACTCATTCGATAAGATACGAAGTTCAACCTTTCTACGATGACTCGGTGTTGAGATACGGAAGAATCGTTGTATTTCCTGTATAGCACTATCCCCTCCAAAAGCTGTTTTTTACTCGAACTCCCTTCCAAATTCATTTAGGAGACTCTAATCAGAATAGGTTAGTCACTTGGGCTAATTTTATTACAATTATGACATCACAATGAAAATGCTTTCATCTCTTATGTACCCCCAATGCATTTTGAGGTGATAAGCCTTCCTTCTCCCCTCCAATATCATGTGTGAGGGTAAATATATACATCTGATCGCTAATAATCATATGAGCTCATATTAATTACATTTCAACCAATTTGAGGCAGGGCTGTAATAACGGTAACGGAACGTAACGGAATAACGGAACGTAAGAGCTAATTTTTTCATTTTAGTAACGGAACGGAACGTAACGTAACGGAACAAAATTTTTTAGAGCTAAACGTAACGGAACGTAACTAATCAATTTTGTTAGTGTTCCGTTATTTTACATTGTTTTCATTTTTTGAAATTTGAATGCTTGCAAAATTGTTCCTAGCTTCCTACCATGTAAGCCCAATGCAATGTACATTTTTTTATGTGAAATTCAAATTTGATCATTTTCAATTAACTTTAATACCTAGTACCGTAGTAGAATTGTGAATTTGTGAAAAGCAGGGTATGGTAACTCGATCGCTAACCGTTAACTTTAGTTAACAACAAAGTGACTGAGCATTTTTACCCTGACTGTAACCTAAACTGATTGAGTATCTGAAAGGCTGAAATGACTCAAACATTTTCAAATTTGTAAACTGTCTTGAACCGATAACTCAATCAATTATCAATCAGTCTTCAAAAAAAAAAAAAAAAAAAATGGCAAAACTGCTCGGTGCATTATTGTTGATTCATACAATGTGAGTCATTTTGTGTTATTTGCAACTTTGAGTTATTGTTTAAATGTTTATTGTTTGATTTTCAATGTTTTTTAAAATTTTAAATTTTTTACCATCACTATCATCAATAAAAAAAAAAATAAAAAAAGACGAGATTCCAACTCGTACTAAAAAAAAAGGGGTAAAGAACGGAATGGTACGTAACGTAACGTAACAGAACATCCAAAATTAGAACGTAACCTAACGGGAACGTAACGGAATGACTCAGGAACGAATACCGGAACGGTAATGGAACGAATCACGATCCGTTATTACAGCCCTGATTTGAGGCTCCTCAAGCTCTACTCGAATTTTGATAATCCGCCATTTTAAATCCATTTTGGCCCAAATTCAAAAAGTCATATTGTGGCCACCAATTAAGCCCACACACGAAGTTTGACCTTTGTAAATTGATGTGGTGAGGATGTATGGAAGATTCAAGAAATTTTGTAACTCGAAACTTCCTCGAAAAGCCGTACCCTTTGCAAGCTGAAATTTACATAATATATTCGTGTCTGTAATTTACTCTTTCATGTAAGATCAAAAACGACAATTTTGAGCTATTCGCCCCTTCTTCAGCTCCTCTCAAAATGTGAGTGATCGGTCATTTTGAGGTTTGTCAAAAATTTACAAAAAGTACTTTTACATATCATTCACATGGAGACTCTGTTGCTGAATTTTATGAGCGAGGAGAATATTTTTTCGAACCAACATGAGATCCGTTTGCTACAATATTGAAAATGAACAAGTCGAGATCCAAGTGTACAAGCATATAATATGCCAGCAGGAATGCATAGGCGAATCTTAGCCCGCATCTCACCTTTGCCACATTTTCTCTAATTTTATGCACCGTCAATCTGTTAAGGTAGGGACAATGAAAAATTCGCCTGTAAACACAAAATAATGAGACACGCGTTTGTCAATTGGTGTGCGTCGCGTTGCGTCCTGCGTAAGGTGTACGTACGTTGTTACGTTTGATGGTTGCGTATTTACTTTCATTTGTACGATAATTTATACTTACGCACCTATAATAGGAACATCGCTATTCTTTCAAGTACCCCTACCCTTTTGGAACATATTTACGTTACGAGCTTTTTTTAATAGGTACCTATACGTAAGTATGTTGTGATCGTGTAACGGGTACGCGTATAAGTAAAAGTATGTAAATTCCAACTATGTAGTACGTACACGCGATATATCGGTATAGTCGTACCGTCTATAGGATGAGTAGAGGGTACAGCTATATTATTACTATACGAGTATTTTATCTTTAGAAACCTTAAATCGACTGGCTCCATAAATGTCGCGTCGTTCGTACACCTACTTTACTCCAACGCGCACGTACACGTGTTAAATCTTTTTACTTTTCTACGGAATCGCGTTTTAAGTGATGGTTGGTCGTTTGTTCTTTCGTTCGTTCGTTCGTTCGCTCGCTCACTCGCGTATTAGCTTCAAAGTGAATTTTATGCGTTTACCGCACACAAATTTCGTAGCCATAAAATATAAAACGACGCGATGTCATTAAACATCGACGTCGAGTCGAGCCTAGTCGGTAATCCGTTAGTCACCTAGATAATTATATCGTTTATGTATGGCTTACATAAACTTTATATGATTGTATTTTTAAAACATACCTACTTAATAATATAATTTAATATTATGTGTCTAATACGTCTTTTGCGTTACTTGAAATTGAAGAGTAACAATATACTAACAACCACTACATTATTAAGTACAACGATTACGATTAGCCTTCTTCGAAAAAAATAATGAATAAACGTCAATGCGAAAGAAAACGTAGAAAGCATATACCTTGTACCATACACCTACCCACACCGACGAGCGTAATAAAATTCACTTAAAGAAACTATCGACGCATTTATGCGTAGATACGAAATTGTTTAGTAGGTACTCCTCGATCATGTACAAATATTGGGGCAAAATGTTTTTTGAATTTCTTTTTAAACTGAGTTTTTAGTAAAAACTGTAGGTATTACAGCATACCTGATTTGGGAAGGAGGTCAAGGGAGGGTGAGCTCTTAAATCTTTACGTTTCAGAGCATTTGCAATGATCTGGCAAATGATGCCAACTTCTTGGTATTCGTGAAATTCGCTCAAAATTTGGTGAGAAAATCTTCTTGAAAATGCAAAAAAGTTCTTTTTTTATATCTTCGATTCACCTCAAAATGGCGGATCACTCAAGTTTTGAGGGGAGCTGAAGAAAAGGCAAATAGCTCAAAATTGTCATTTTTGATCTCACCAACATGATTGTGTAAATGTCAGCTTTTTAAGCGTATTTGGAGGGGAGTTAGATCAAAAAAACCGCTTTTTGAGAATCTTCCATACATTCTCACCACATTAATGTAGGGAGGTCAAACTTTGTGTGTGGGATTAATTGGTGACCAAAATATGAGCTCTTGAAATAGGTTCATAATAACTCCAAAATGGCCGATCACCTTAAGTGATTTTGGAATGGTTTATATACAAACCTGAACAAGCTCCAGTAATGCGGCATGGCTGCTTACGTTCTTGTATTTATTTATTTATTTATTTATTATATTTATATATTTATATTTTTTTTGTTTTGTTTTTCATTCATAAAGGTTGTGATCTCAACTCAAGTCAGTGTCGAAGGACCACTGTTAGCTATTTCCGATAATATGTTTGTACATAATAATTCTAAGCACGGTCGTCGAGCCAAAAGATTAGATCCTTCCGAAGGTACGTAGTAAATTTAGTACGTAGGCAGCTAGAGCTAGACCTATCTATATATTCTCTACTATCTACGCGTGTAGGTACTTACATAGTTTAGTTTGTTGTCAAGTCGTGAGATACCGCAGATGATGGCTATTTTCCTTGCAATAGGTGACGGTAAATTAAGCGCTCGATGAGAAGGTTCAGGTTCATACTGAACTGAATGGTACCCGCACCACATAGGTACTTTGGTTATTTATAGCCGACTGTGCCCTCGATGAGAACATGAAATTCGAATTAATTTCTCGGAATCGTTTTGAGAAAACTTCAGCTCATTTGTATCGTTTCTAATTCTAACTCGGACTCTAATCTGTCACTGAAATCGCAACAGGAGGCCATATTGCTATTCTAGCGCGTCAAAAGTCGACATTTTAATGTTAAAAATTGGATCTTCTTTAGGAATTGCTAGAAACTGAATACTTGCCTAGTTCCAAAAGTAGGAATGCCATCATTGAACAGAAATATGAGTAGGGAGTAGGCGCTTTCCAATGGTCAATTTGTTTTTCTCATTGGAATCGATCTATCATTATTTAATGCACTCTTTTTGAACCAAGTTCGAATTAAGAGTGGTACAAACATTCATAATAGCTTTATGTCCCTATGGAACCCCACCACCAACTTCATCAATTAATGAATATAATATGAATGACAATTTTTTCGTAAATTGGAGGGTGGAGATGAATTTTATGAATTATTGCGTCAAGTGCTGCAAGTGAATATCTATATTTTTCAACATTTTCACTCGTTACATGGAAAATTGTAGCTTCTCAACGGAATCCAATCATACTTTGAAGGTCAAAAAATATACCTACTTAGTAAGTCCAAGTGTAAGCGTACGTAACGCGAAAAGTGTTGTGTAGGTATGACCTTATTCAAAACTCTCTCAACATTGTTTTGAATTTTGAAAAATACACCTCTGAGACTCAACACGAAAAATAAATTTACCTCTTTTTCAGACTTTAATACTTAAAATTTGAGTTTTTTCGCTTTGCGCTACAGTTAGTATTATGGCTCCATGTGATATGTGATCATCTGCTACGTAGGACATAATTATGTGAATTCGATTCAATAATGTAACCGCGACAAAGTGTGGAACGAGTGGGTATTTTTTAACGCGCACTTCTTACGTCTACGTATAAAAGCATACATTTGTGTCATATCAAGATGAAAGGTCCCCACTTGAGCAGTTTGAAATTAAGACCGCCACCATGTACATGTTGTAGAGAATTGAATTTCCTTTCAAATGACTCCTTAACGAGTTGTATTAGGTGATTTTTGTAGAGTTACGGACTCCGCAAGTGTGAAAGCTCAAAAACCATGTTTTGAGAAAAATACATTTGAAAATTTTGATACCTACATTTTCTGTCATAATTTTGGAACCAAAACAGTTGGACAGCTCACTAACAGTGTTACCAGGTTTATCGTGGTTGAAGTCGCAGGTTTCGTCGACTCAACTCGCCCAAATCGCCCAAACCTATAAATAAACTCTGAGCGATTTCTACGATCACCTAAATGAGAATTAAACGATGGGAAATCCAGTTCTTCGGAGTTATTAAATTGATTCGTACAAAAATCATGAAAACAAAAAAATGTCTAAAAATGAAACTGGTCAGAAGGATGATATTGAATGAATTTCTAATACGTTTTGGCATAGTAAGAAATCGCCCAATTTGCGAGTAATCGCCATTCCATATTTTCGATCGCAAAAATCATGTTGGAAGTCGCCCATTTTGGGAAAAATCGCCCAACCTGGCAACACTGCTCACTAACATCTCATTATTGGAAGGTAATTTTATGCCCAATACGGTACTACGATATGCGGTTACTTATATGATAAAAAAAAAACAAAAAAAAAAAAAAAAAACGAAAAAATACACAATTGTATGCAAAGCATCTGATAAAAAACACTGGATGGTAAACTTTAAAACGCTGTAGTTCACCGACTTCCCGCTAGGTTCGCCACTTGAAAATTACTACTACTGAAAAAGTAGATGATTGTTCAACCATTCCGAAATGTCAATAACCCAGAAGGTTTCACTGCAAAATGTTGACAAAAAAATCCAGATATCTCGAAAAGTAGAAAACACGTTATTTTATATTGTACTGCTGAAGAGGTTTGAAGTGTATGATTTTCTGTTAATACGAGTATAGGTAGTTAGGTATTGAATACCTATCTGGCTACGCGTTGGTTATGCTGGTAGACGAAAAATATGACGTATTGTATTACCTACACGTACGAGTATACTTGAAATAGGCGATGAACTAAAGAATGAATTTTTGTAATAGCAGGACTATATCCTCCGTTACCGCTGGCAACACCGTGCATAAAAGCAATCAGCCCCAGTGAAGGTTGGACTAGCGGAGGTTCCACTGTGATCATCATCGGCGATAATTTTTTCGAAGGTCTCCAAGTGGTGTTTAGCACGATGCTTGTGTGGAGTGAGGTAAGTACCTACTCGTTGAAAAGGTATTTAGATTTACTCCTCGTATTTGCGAATTTTTCGCAAGCTGAGGAATTAACCGAGCTGTTCCGTTTTCAGTTCATAACACCGCACGCACTTCGAGTTCAAACGCCTCCGCGACATATACCAGGAGTGGTGGAAGTTACATTATCTTTTAAATCGAAACAGTTTTGCAAAGGATCTCCCGGTAGATTCGTTTACGTATGTAAGTACCGGTACCTTGTACCTAACAAGTTTATTTAGTAATTTAGCTACCCGTTTCGTTCCGTACCGAATTACGTATTATACGTATACTTAGTCTGCTATGCCGTTTCATTCGTAACTCCAACTATATGTATTTAGCTTCGCTGCGCAAATACACCTAATTATGTACTCTTCTTCCAACGTATCACTTTTCAATATTAATAAGCTGCGAGTATTCCGTTTTTGTGTACGATTTCTGTTATTAACGCGTTCGAGTACGCATAGGTACTTGTCGTAATACGTATTATGCGCATTTGAATTTACCCGTATACGTATACGTTTATACCATACGTATAGATATAGCGTACAAGTCGAGTAACACTCAGTGCCAACATAGGTACGTATTACGTAACTATATGTGCACACCGTACGATGAGGAATACGTCGTGTCTTTTCACGAGTACGAGTACGTAGGTATTTTTATGGAGGCAAAATGAAAATGAATCCGCTCGAATTATCAAATTTTATTACGTCCTAATGTCATTATATACGTATGTATTTTGCTTAGCTCTGCAAGAACCGACGATAGACTACGGTTTCCAAAGACTACAGAAATTAATACCGAGACACCCAGGCGATCCGGACAAATTACCTAAGGTTCGTTTGTTTTGCTTTTGTTGTCTCTGTCTTTCTCCTTCTCCTTCTCTTTGTATTTCGATCGAGCGTTTTTCATTTTCTCGTTTTTTGTCGCAGGAAATAATTCTGAAAAGAGCGGCCGATTTAGCGGAAGCTTTGTATAGTATGCCAAGAAACAATCAATTATCATTGTCCGCTCCCAGATCTCCTACGAATTCAGGCGCAATGGCTAGCTCCGGTTTCAACGCTTATACCGGTCAGTTAGCGGTTACCGTTCACGAAAATGGAACTGGCCAATGGACGGAAGGTACGCGAAATGCTTCCGCGCGAGCGGCTCGTCGCGTCATCCTCTTTCCAAAGATCTACTGGTCGTAACGATTTGAAATTTTTCAGAGGAATTTGCCCGAGGTCAGAGCAGTAGCGTATCACCACGCGGAGGTTACGGTTCGAGCGCCTCGACACCGCATTCGTCTAACGGCGGAAGCTCGTACAATAACAGCAATACCAACGGAAACGGAGGCGCAACGCCGGGTGGCACCATTTCCAGCGCAGCTTACAACGGCTCCTCAACATCAACCGCTAATTCCAATCTGGGATCGCCAACCGGAGGATCGTTGTTCAATTCGTCATCCAGTAAGTACCTATTTGCCACTTCCTACACTACCAATAGCGAGTAACCCTACATTATACGTAATAGGCGAACTTACGTCTTACAAGCGTACTCAGTCTGCTTGGCATTAGGTACTCGCGTCAACAATACCTGCCTACTTACCTATCTGTCCATCCATCTATCTATCTATCTACCTATCTACCTATCTACGAGTAAATGTACGATTATTAAGCCGCCATTAGTCTATATACTGTCTACTCGTAGCATAAGCTTGTGCTGTGTGCACCGAGTGTAATCGACTTTAATTTGGCCATTATTCGCTCGTTTGGTTTTACTTACATCTACGTCTCACTCCTATTATGTGCATTCTACGTATTTCTTTCGCTCATTGCTTACGCCAAGCTTTTTTCGCAACATACTAACTTGGAGTGTTGTATAAATGAATTGAACTCGTATACCGCGTAAATATACCTATCAGCTACTTCGATTAGTAATCAGTTTTATTTATTTTTATCGAGTAGGACTAATAATGTCTATACGCTTAATATGAAATAATCGTTGGGTAAATTTCGAAGAGCATGATATACTCGTACTTGATACGTTGATTATATGCCACGTATACTTATCCAGGCCCCCGTACCAATAGCTCCTCATTTCAGGTGCGGCTAACCAAATCCTGGAAGGAACTTTGGCATACGAAATTTTACAGGAGGGAGGAGCTCAAATTTTTGTAGAGGTGGATCAGCTCGTCCTAGTTCTTTTCTGGTTACGGGACCTGAATATACGAGTAACTGGTACTTGGTATACCTGTATAATTATACATATTATACGTAGGTATATCAACTCGAGGTTTACCAACGTTTATTATTCATTTATTATTACCCATTATTATTATTATTATTATTATTATTAATTTAATTTTATTTTTTCGAGTATTTTTTATTTGCGCTTTTACATTTTTTCGTTCCATGGTTTTGTCTTGTTTTGCAGTGTTGCATTGCGATAATTACGCCAATTATAATCCGCATTACGGCAATAATGAAGGTGATACGAGTGCGATGAAAGAGAAAAGCGCTTTTTTACCTGTTGGCAGGGGCTCCTCGCCATCTCCAATAGCACCGTCGCAACATAGTATACCAAATGTGTCGTGGTCACATTTGACCGTGCATTCTTGTAGGTATTTCCGCTATCGCTTACAATTACACTAGTCGCTGGCTTCTTGGTCGCCACTGTATTAATTTATTTATCTCTTTGCCTTCCTTCATTTTCACTTCGCGCTTTAATTCGCCACCATGAATTATTTGAAAAAAATGGACGAATCGGTCAATAAGTGAATACATACGTAGTAGACGTGATTAGATGAATTTTCGACCCAACTACGCGAAAATCTGTTGACTATGTTTCAATAGAAAAGAGTATATTTGATCAAAAGTGCCCTCGAGAGCTTTTCCAACGATTCCAAGGTCAAAAGGTAGACCCTACAGAGAAAGAATTAGACCAAAATTAAACTCCCGCTCCACCCATTTCCAAAAATATAGGCAAAAATGTATTCTTCAGTTTAATTTTTTTTTCTAGTCTTGCAATTGAGATAAAAAGTTGCAATTATTTTTTTATATTTTTTTCAATCATTACTTATGATGTTATGCGATTTTGAAATTTTCAAATAGTAATTTCTCAAAAACTAAATTAAAGTCAATTACGAAATTTTTTCAGAAAAAATATTTTTTTCGTGGGAATATACTACAAAAATTTCAGTATCCCAAGAGTGGTGAGTTGTGAACATGGTTAAAATAATTAAAAACTGCAACGGGACATTGTACCTATACTGCGCGTAAAATAGCACAATAGCGCGGAACAGTGCTCCACGGTGCGGTGGTGTGTTGAAAGAACGACGTAAGAGTATGCTAAGCGCTCAAAATTGCACGTAATTCGTTAATATTCAGAATTCTCAGCTACTGCAATATAAACACGTCGAAAATATAATACCTACCAGTAATTGAAGAACATGGCGACGACGATGGATCATTTTTTTTTTCACTGCTACGTACTTATTTTTTTCTTAGTCATTAAAAAAAAAAAAAGATTTTTTTCTGGTTTTTGTTATGTGTGAAGTAGGCCACCTACATAAATGGATAAAGTCATGATACCATCTTGGGTCATGATTGCGCTACTCTGATTAACGTAATTTTCAAGATTATATTGCCGTGTACGTATTTTTAAACTTTGCGGCCCAGTTACTCGAAATTTTCGATCGTATCCCAGTGCTGTGAAATTGTTTGGTATTCTATAGAACATTTCACGCAGAATTATTTTAAACCAAAATTTACTTTCATACTGCTTCTTTTTGTGTCGAAGGAATAAAATTTCTGCATTTTAATGTTAGTTTATGAAAACTTCAGCTCAGAGTTACTCTAAATGTTTGAATCTGACATAGGGTTTTATATTAACATATCATGTGCAATTTTGAGCGCCTAACTTACTCATACGTTGTTTTTTTCACGCGTTACCGCGCCGCCGTGGAGTATTATTCCACGCTACCGTGCTGTTTTACGCGAATTATATGCGCTCTGCCCCGCTGCAGTTTTTAATTTTTATGGTATATTCCCACGTAAAAAACATATTTCTTGAAAAAATTTTGTGATTTACTTTAATCTATTTTTTTTGAGAAATTGCCATTTGAAAATTTCAAAATCGCGTAACTTCATAAGAAGTAATGATTGGAAGAAATTAAAAACATTCCTGTTTGTACCTTTTATTAGTAAGAAGTCACCAAAAAAAAAAAAACAACTTTTTATCTAAATTACAAGATGAGAAAAAAAAGAACTAAAAAAGCACGTTCTTGCCTATATCTCGTGGTATATCGGTGGAGTGGGAGTCTAAAATTTTAGTCAAAATTTTTTCTCAATAGGATCTACTTTTTGGTTTCGATAAAATCGTTAGTAAAGTTTTCTGGGATATTCTCGACCATCCTATCCTAGCATGCCTTTTATTTTATTATATTTTTATTTTTTTATTTGAAATCTAAATTTTGGCCCAATGTTGGTCAAATGCTCTCGTGTTATAAATTTAAATAATTTATGTACTTTCAGTGGTAAACAATAGAGTAACACACGCTTACGAGTATATTTTGTAATACTTTTCAGGAGTTGGTAGCGGCGGTGGTCTAGTATCGTCTCCTTTCCCTTCGATGAATCCTTTCGGACTAACCGCGTGTAATCCTCAAGCTTACGCCTCTTCCACATTGGTGAGTTCGAGCAAATAATATTCAACCCAATAGCAAGTTCGTTCTTCGTTCTTCGTTCTTCGGTCATGCCTAAATAGGCTCTTATAAATACGCATAGGTATAACTTTAATGATGCTGACTAGATATGCGTGTATAACTTTGTTTTATTTACCAAGAAATTAGTGTGCCATATTGTACGTATAATAATACCGTTCGGGTACAATCAGCGAAAAAATCTCCATTTTTTTCAAATGTAAAGTAATGCAGTTGAGATGAATTTTTTAGCCTTAAAATTCATTAAACTAATTTTAAAAATCATTTGTGATTTAGAAATTGTAATTGAACTCTTATTATGTTACCAACGAACTGAGATTTTTGCGCTAATTGTACCCGAATCACTTGAATACACGGTATGTATTATGTAGTGGGTACTTTTTAAGCATACATATGAAAACTAATTATGGTAAGCGAGTACGCAGTGTAAATTACCTTTATTAAGTGTACCACCTATTTAAATTTTCTGTTTCTCATCTCCTACACGTAGGTATACCTACTTATTATCGTTTTGTTATGAATCATTTAAATACTTGAGATCGCACTCACTTATGAAATCGCGTAGTTCTTATTAATTAATAATTTACTATTGTTGTATGGATAACTGAATTTCAAAAAAAGAAGCGATTTATATGAATTGTCTATAGTATGCATGAGTGAGATCTCAGCTCAGGTATAAAAGCCTGTTTTTATATACCTATAGCATTGAACACTTTGTTAATAATTTCGGTTTAATTAGAATTTAATTCTACGTATATGAAAAAATTATTCAAAATTCTATAGCGTCGAGCCGGCATTAAATGCGTTCGAAAAAGAGAAATACCTCCATGCATTGAATTATTTTGGTATTAAATGCGTATGTAAGAAAAAGAAGATAGGTACTTACTATATTACTTTTCGATATTAAGTAAAAGTTATCATTTCTCTACCTATACGTACAGGTACAGGTCTTCATTTTCGTCATGTCCGAAAAAAGTTACGAATAATGCGATTGGTGTACTGGCGAGTATTAATGATTTAAAACCTAAAGCTCAGGTAAAGGGCCGTACGTTAAGGTATGTTTTCCTACTGGCGCGTTACTTTTTCTTTTTCTTTTATTTTCTTCGTGAAATTTGACACGAGGTAGAAAAAAATATGATAATAATAATAATAATACTCATCAATTTTCCGAGTCTTTCTAATGTAGAATTTCTTTCAACATGGTATATCAAAACAATTAAAACATTTTGTTAGCTCGTTTTGTACGACCTTTAAAAAAAAATGCGAATAAATTTTTTTTTTCTTCCCTAAAACACAGAGCGGTTAATGTTGTGCAACATTCTAACACGTTAGTTTGGCGAATTTATAAGATGAACTAATTTATCGTTTGCAAAATTAAATCGATCGAATTTTCTGAGATAGTTTCGCGATGAGGTGCCCTGTATGGAAAGCTCTGTGGGCTCTAGGCAAAAAGTACTCAATTGTTTTTTGTCATTTTTTAGAATGTTTACAGGACTAGAATGAGTCATGAGACGACTTCTCGTCCTTATCTATTGATTTCGATTTCGATATTGAATGGAAGTCAATGTAGGTATATTCGAAATTTGGGGAAAAAAAATCAAAGTTACGTACCTGATTTTATAATTTTCTAATTTTATAACTTTTTTTGGTGGGAAACAAATCACGAATAGGTAACTAGAAAAAGTTGGTATTTACGAGAGTAAAAATAAAGATGATCGATTTGCCATTCTTGCAATTTTAATTTGAAAAAGATTTTTCGGATTGAGAAAATTTCGTACGTCAACGATCATCCTAATTGTAATTATTTTTGGATTTTTCTCACTTCTTATTCTCTGTATAATACATTAATTTACTTACTATAAATAGTGTGTACATATATTATGTAGTTTACCAACGATGTACGATAAATGTAATCATTTGTTTTGTTTTGTTTTGATTTGATTTGTTAATTAGTTCGTTTATTTATTTGTTTATTTATTTATTCTACGTATATGTGTTTGCTGTTCGGTTTTTCTCTTTTGTTTATGTACTTAGGTAACATAATGTGTTGGAATTTTCTTTTTTCCATTTTTTATTTTTCCTACTTATTATGATTATTATTTTTGTTTTGATATACTCGTCATCTTGAATTTTATACGCATACCTATTACCTATACTATTTATAGCATACCTGTTCATGCGTAACATGGTACAAATAACAATGTACATAAAAATGTAAATACCTACCTAGATAATAGGTGCCTATGTCTCGAATGCTTTATGGTGTAAAATATGTAAGTACACAATCATGTAAGTATGTATTATGTACTTAAATGTATATCTAGGCTCTCTTCACAAATTGTTACCTTCTTTTTTCCCTTGAACTCGCTGCCTACTGATCGTCTAATGTACGCGTGGTGTATAAATATGTATTATCTAATTTTAAGCGTGTTATTTGCCCTATATATATTTATAAGTGTAAGTTTATAAATGGTAAATGACGCATATACATTTTAGCGATTAACGTAAGATCTCATAATTATATTAATACGATAAATTAATTTTTTTTTCACTTTTTTTTTTTTCTCTAGCCGGTATATAAGTCCTAAATGTCGACGGCTTTTTACTGTAACTGTTTTGTTTTGGTAGGTTTTTGTGTTGCAATTTTCATTTTCGTTTTTATACTTCTGCGTATACGTTCTTTCGCTATTACTGGTTTGAATATGCGCAACTCCACAAATTTAATACATACCTACGTGTACGAAATTACAAAAATAGTAAACGCTCGAATAAAAATCATCGCGCAGGCTTTTGAATTCGAACTTCGTTTGGCTTCTCTCAGTCAGCTAGATAACTAGATACCTACTAATTTCGTACTCATCTTGTCTTTTTAGTTGGTTGAGCAAATAATTAACTGAGTAGACTATAAACGTGAAGTATCCATCTATGCCTACGCATCTCATCACCATGATGTATTTGTTTTTACTTATTAGCAAAGATGAATAATTTTCACAATTCTAATAACCTATATTATAGCATACTTACCAAAGGAAAAGTTCCAAATGCAATTTGCTTATTTCAAGATTTCAAACTTTCTTGAAAAAAAAAAAGTTCTTCAAAACCAAAAATATTATTTCTATGCGCTATATGAAATTTCTGCTAAAACATGGTGAAGATTCGAAAAAATAGGGTGCATGAATCTGAAAATTGGTAGAAATGTTGTTCATTTACAAATATACCACTTCTAGTACCTAATTAAAGATCAGCGATAAGCGCTGAAACACTCAAATTTAGATTTGATTAAAATTTCGTTGCAAAATTTTTAATGAACTTCTCGGCAAAATAATAAGCACATTTTCTATGAAACAATATGTTTTACTATTTGTGTGGGAAAAACAAAAGAAGAAAAAAGAAAAAAGAATGGAAATCTTGGCTATTATGAGATAGGTACTCGTATTTAGTGATTCGTAATACCTACTATGTCAATCGTATATTCACCTTATGAAGTGCGCAATTGCGAATCATTTTTGAAGAAAAAAAAAAAACAAAAACAAAAACCTCTTCACTAACTATACTTGTTCGCGTAAGTTAAGAGATAGATACTAAAACACCAATTTTATAAAATTTTTTGAATTACATAATACCTAGAAAAACGTGCACGACTTTTCAATTTTAATTTTTCAAAGTATTCGTACGTAGTATCAGCGAATTGACGGAAAATATTCGAATGGGAAAAAATTATACTTATTAGATTATTCTTTGAACTTCTAGTTGGTAATGAATAAAATTATGTAGGTACCTGCACTTACCGAAATAGTCAAAAACAATATTACGGCCACGCCCCGTCGACTGTGTGCGCCTTAAAATCGGATTTACTCTTTTTCCATGTTGCAAATTTTAATCGTTTTCGAAATTTTAACATTAAGAATTTTTATTCCATCACAAGCAAAGCAACACTAACTGTTTCATATGGAGTGTAGATATGAAGGTAAACTTACTTGTAAAATTTTTTTATTTACTTCGCATTTTGAACTTTACCTTATCTATTGGAACTTTCAATATATAGGCATACCAGCTGGAGAGAGATCTTAGGTAGTGGAGGCATATAATTATTACCGTATTACTTTTGGACTAATTACCTATCTCTCTCAAAACACTTTCACGTAGGTACCTAGTACTTACCTACTATTTTGTATCTACTTAATTGAATAAAATTTTACGAAAAAAATAAATAATAATAATAATAATAATGATAATGATAATGAAAAAAAAAACCTGCAGCTATAATTATCTACAGGTAACATGTAAATATTTATACCTTCAATTATATTTTGGGATTTGTGCAAATTGTAGACATTTTTTTTGTTGTAACTTTTCTCTTTTGTATTGTTGCAACTATCAAACATAATTGCAGCGTATTAACTATGTAAATGTAACTAAAATGTAAATAATACTTCTTAAAGAATTCGTCGAGATTTTCTATTCAATTATTCTACATATTATCTTACTGTACAAATGGTCGCTCGCATGCGCGTACAAATAATGAGCGAACATGATGCGTAAATAAAGAGGAAGAGGGAAAACAAAGTGGTTTGACCTATAACAGGTTAAACCATTCCGGCTGGCCACCAAGAAATTTTAATAAATTTCTATTGGTTCTGCCAGCCACAAGAGTCTGAGATGGTCTGAGAACAACAACCAATAAAAAAAAATAATTGGTTCCGAATGACGTCAATATGAGCAGCTAAATGTACATGTGGACTTATCACTTTTGCGGTGTAAGAGGAGAGATTGAAATTTTATCAATACTCATTGAGACTGATGCCTTATTGGCTGTTGGTATTATCAACTCACACTTGCTCATATTGACGTCATCAGTAAACACTGCGCTTGAAAAAATAAAGTTGAAATTTTTCACGTGATTTCAAATGGTGTAACCTGGAAGAGAAATGACGCAGCGAATATGTGTGATATGCTAGTATAACCAAGTATAGGTACAACAATCGTATGTACCGCGTATATACTTACGTTATTACAAGAATGTACAATACTAATCCTAACAGTAATCTGGCCAGCCACCAGTCGGAGTGGCCAGGCCGGCTTTAAGCTTTACTCGTATATTATGTACTTGTAATTACTACAGACTACACCCCATGGCGGATGGCAGACGTGCGTCAGTTAACGTTATCTATTTTTGTTGGAAAACACGCAAACGCGTGCCTAGCGTCTGCAATTGCGGCGCGGTGCAACGTAGCGCACAACAATCACGAAATGCTGACCGCGCTAACTTGTCTAGATGATACATGCGCAACTAGTTGCGCGGTGGCGCGCCGCACTGAGCCGAGCAGAGCCGCGAGTAAGTGAACGTATTTACATAAATAGAAAAAAAAAAAAAATTAAAATAAATTGTATACGTAAATAAGTGAATAGAGGCCGCGGACGCGCGTCCCAAACTCATGCAAGGGTGGCGAAAAGTGAAACAGGAAATCGCTATTATGTTGTATTCAACACGTATTACACAAACATCACTTACGTCAACTATAGTGACGTATGACACGTGACCCATATAAATGAAACAAACAGAAATGTTTCGCGGCACGCGATGATGCGCCCGTTCAAATGAGTGTAATTTGATACAGTTTCGGAAGGAAAATATCGTGTACTTCTAGTCTTCTACGTTTACATTATGTACTTAGCTACCTGCTTGGCTACTTGCTCTGTCGGCTCTCCTGAATCAGTCTGTCATCGCTGTCTCACCACTTGATCAAGTGAATTAAAATCAGTCGATGCCTATTAATAAGGCACTGTAAAAGCGAGTACTCCAGAACGCCATTGGATTTGTTCCATATCACCAGTGTTGTAATTTCATCGAATAAAAGACAATCATTCGAATACATAATGCGTATAGAGTAAAATAAGTTGAGGACTCTTTGTGTACACTTCACTGTTGAAAATTCAGCCATCGAAGTCAATTCGATGAGAGTACGAAGCGGTTCAAAGTTCAAAACAAAGAGACGACATGGAGTAGTAATGAAAAAAAAAAAAAAAAAAAAAAAATTTCAAAAAATAAATTCGGTGCCTAAATTTTGTTGAGAATTAAAAATATCTATACGTGCAACCCTCTTAAACTAAAAAAATATGCTAAATGGCTAAAATGAGTCCCAAGGATTTTTTTTTGTTGAAAAAAAAAAAAAAGAATTTCTATATGCAACAAGTAGATATGGCATTCCGGAATACCTCCCTTTTACTATAGTGCTCTACACCTATGCAACCTATGCGCTCTGCGTGCCGCCTCTAATTTACCTAATCTGTCTTCAGTACATATGGAGTAGATAGAAAATTCTAAATACGTGTAGTGCAAAAATACACGCAGAAAATTTTTTCTTTTTTTTCTTTTTGCTCGTAATCTTCAAGAATGTTCCTTCTACATCAAAAACACTCAACACAGATTTGCATGTAAAAAGATAATTTCAGGTGGTGGCGCATAGAAATTTAATGTTATAGGTAATTACTTCAAAGAAAGAAAAAAGAAATTAAGTTTTTTATTTTACATATTGACAAATTATATTCCTATCAAATAAATGTACTCCAAAATCGCTTTCCTTTCCTATGCTAAATCAATTTTTCTATAGGTACTGAACGAGTTTTTCATTTTTAGCGTAATTTTTCCCCTATCCACCTGACCACCATTAGTAAATTTGATTTGATTTTTTTCGCTTACCTTTTTGAGATAAATTTTTTTCTAAATGAAATGAATCATATTAGTGATTACAAAGTTGAAATTGAAATAAATAAATAAATAAAATATAATGAAAGTTGAACCAGCCTAGTTTGCATACAAGCACCTATCAGCATGTTAAACCTGGTAAATACTACTACGTAAGTACTGCGAGGTGACACATGAAACATGACACACAGCCGCTTACAATAATATTGTTAAATGCGACACGCGATGATGCGAGCAATAGCCGAAAAAGTGAATCGAAGCGGGTAACGGATAGGAGGTAGGGGGTAGCGTAGTACACATGTTTTTTCTCTTTCGCGAGCACCCTGTTTTCGTAAGATAAAAACTTATTAAAAATGAATGAGATTTTGGTTGATTGGAGGCAAGCTAGCGATTCTAGCGGTAACGTATGCCGATGCCAATGACGCCGCGCCGCCCTTGTTGAAAATGTTATTACTGCCATAATGCCTCGTCGAACAGGGCAAATTGCAATTAACGTTTTTTGACAGGCGCGTGGTACACAAACGAGCCACGCCACGCCATCGCCATCGCCATCACCATACTATGTCTACGAGTATGTATACATAGTAGGTATACGTATGTTTAGAAGAATGCTCTTGCCATTTTGCCAAAATACTGTACGTATAGGTATACGTAGATACGTACATAATATGCAAGCCATACACGAAGGTAGGTAGGTGAATAAGGTGTTAGGCATACCTATAGCCTATAGGTATACAGCTGATAAGTACATATTAATAAATATGCGGTATAATATTGTTGTAAGTTTACGAAGTAGGATGCATTGAGACTCACCTCGGCTCGTCCTAAAAGAACCAAGTCAGACCTGTTACCTACGAATATAAGGTAAAATAAAAATATGCGTTACTACCTACTTAGACGAATACGTTTACGGGTAGAATACTCGTCACGCAAAATAAACCACGTACGTCGTACGTATAAGAATAAATGAGTAAAAAGAATGAGTGAGTAAGTATACTATACAGTTATACGTAACGCACTATATATACACGATAGGCAACGCTACGTAGTATAGACGTACTTTTTCGATAGCCGATTGTTCAACCAAATCAACAACAGATGGTGAATATCTGCAATGTCAACATAATCGAGTACCCAAACAAAAAAAAAACTTAACCCTTCGCTAAAAGCTCATTAAAAAGGGCTAACGGGGTAAACATTATGATGTATCAAGAGTTTTTTCGATGAACCACCACCGATCTTCGAGTGGACAAGTCGGTAAACAAACACGAACAAACGTACCTTTGCTTTACTCACTCATTATTAATGAAACGCGAAAGAAGTTCCCTTGTAGTATAGCAAAAAAAGAAAGCAAATTTGTTTGTTTGTTCCAACTTTTACGTAATATCGTTTTGCGATGCGTTTGACCCTCGAAATCTGTCGACGAGTTAAAAAATTAATGCCACAAGATTTACCTACGTAGTGTAGATCTTCAGTTACATGAAAAATGAGAGTAGATAGAGGCCCGCAGCTAGCCCCTCATCTCAGCTGGGGCTAAGCACCTCATCGCGAATTCTTTAACATATTACCATTACAATTATTATGATATTTATTATTCACTATTATCAAATGTTCGCTTTACTTCCTCTCTTCTTTTGCCTAAAAATAAACGAGGAATTTATTTATGTGAAAATGAAATTTTATTCTGGCAAATTTCGTTTTTGGTGAAAAAAGCGCGTATAATGGTCGTTAAGGTTACCATTCAAAATTTCAGCGATTTCGCAAATTGTTCGTTCTTTCAAAAGCTAGAACGCCTTTTGAATGCTTCCGATTAATGTCGTTCAATCGAAGCAGTCGTATGTAGGTAAGGTATCTAAGCTATCCGGTGTCTACTTAAGACTCGCGCATAAGCACGTAATGATGGTAATGTCGTGTGTTCTAGAAAAAGTTGTTACAAAAAATTTGCTTTTAAACATAGGTAGTGATAAGCCGTGCTAGCTCGCCCCCCCCCCGCCCCGCACCCTTCGACTCCACTCATCAAAAAATCTACTCTGTTGGACTAACGGAAGATACTACGCAAATACGCTGTACCGATATATGACGGCGATTCAGTAATCAGAAAAATAAAAATTATATATTATACGAGTACATCATGCAAACATCATACACACACACACACACAATGCTTTTGCGTTTCTCTTTCGCATTAACCTTCTGACATTTATGGAATTTTTTTAGCCGTTCAAGAAAAAAAGTAAGTATCTACCCAAGTAAGTTAATGTATGTATAGAACAAAAAATAATACTCCGAGAATCGACATACGTACGCTGTACAAGATGTGTTTGCCAGATTTGTGGAATGTACATTATATTACTTACGTATATCATATATATACTCGTACAATGCGAATTCACGATACTCGGCATTTTCAGCAACAATAATGAATGTGGTAAGTCGTGAGAAAGGAGAAAGTCCAGTGTTGGAGAGCGGATTGGAATTTGGGATTCCAATATTTACTATACCTAAGTGCGTTGTTATTAACCGAAGAAAAAAGAAAAAGAAACCAATCCAGCGTGGCCAATTGGTAATTTCGTCTAGGCGGTGTGTACTGTGTAGTGTTACTCGTAGGTGATACGTCAAGAACTGAAACCGAAGGAATGCAATTTGTTGAGCGCTCTATATACGTAGATAGTGTAGATACTAATTTCTTATGGCCAAAGCGAAATGAATAATTATAGCGAGCCTTCGAATTTTATTGTCTCGTATATCTTGATTTTGCTTCATCCCGCCTGCTGCCTATGAAAATAACGATTAAAGATTCGTTGTCGTAATGTCTGTTTTAATTATAATGATCTAAGGTAGGCTAGGTACCTGTAATATTCGTATTCGCCGCTTTTATCAAATATGTACATTATTATAGGGGGTGCAATTTGCGGCGCGGCATGTCCAAGGGTATAAGATTTTTGTCTATTACTCGTTTCTAAAGAACAAAAGCGTCGAGAGGTGAGAGCTTGAACAGGGGCGTACCTAGGATATTCTTCAGGGGAGGTGGGGAGAAATCCAAAAATTGCCAACTAATACCATGAAATTTTACCAACTGTTGACTTTTTTTTTTTTTTTGCTCCAAGAAAATAAGATGTTACAGTTTTGTTAGTCTTCAAAAAATTTAAAAATAGCTGTAATAATACTATACGCGCGCAAAGCGCGAAAAATTTTTAGGTAATTTCCTTGTTTTATTATGTTGTGAAGTTATATACATCTAACCGGAAAAAAATTTTCATTTTTCGATGTTTTAATTTCAGCAAATTGGCAATTTTTCATCCATAATACGAAATTAGCATTGAAAAATATATATTATCTTGGCAAATTTTAACGATAGGTATAGTCCTGATTCCTGAATGATATTTCTTATGATGCTCGTACTACGCTAAACGAAAATTCCTTCAATTTTACATAAATAATTATTAAGTTAACAATTCTGTTTTAGTTGTAGGATGACAATCGAAATGTCATTCTACCTGGTATGATGGGTAAAAATGAATACAACGCATTAAAGGTTGAAATGTTTTACGTAAATTCGTAATAAAAATAACGCGCGAAGCGCGAAAAAAATTTTTTCATATTTTATATAAGATGACAAGTTAATACATTTTCTTTCACACTTGGTTATAATATTGGTGAATCTCAGTATTTTAAGCTATTTTGTCATTTTTTGCCTCCTCCTCCAAATTTTTTTAAATTTATATAAAATACAACGCGCGAAGCGCGAAAGAAATTTTTTCAACTTTTATGTAAGTTGGCAAGTTGGTAAGTTGGTAAATTCCAAAAGTTGGCATTTTCAAAAACTGCAATATTTAATTTAAGAAAATTCATCCGTCCTTTTTTGAATAGTGTTTACTAGCGCAAGTGGTCAAGTTTACCAAGTTTACGCTAAAACTCCAAATTTACCAACTTTCCAAAAGCCAAGGGGGAAGCTCCCCCTCCCCTCCCTTTCGGTACGTCCCTGAGCTTGAATCAGCTGAAAGCATATTAGGCCAACGCGTATGAAGTAGCCACACATGTCTAATGATTTAGGCGTGCGTATTCCTACATAGAGCGAGACCGATGCCTTTTCAAAAATTAGCGCTGTCGAGACTCGAAAAAGTATATCAATATCTCAAGACGTTTTCAAAATATCGATTTTTCCGAATATCGATAAGAAGAGTGTCGATTATTTTTTTTTTCAAACATTTTTCGCTACATACGAGAGCTTTTATCATCTTATTCGTCATTTTAGCTAATGATTGAATAATTTGATCGCGGTGAATGGAACAGCTATTGTGATGTTTCGATAGGTTTCGGCTATCATCGAAACTGTCGACTGAACTTATAAAAAACTGAAAATAAGCAAATATGGAGTATTTTGATACTTTTGAATGAAAGTGTATCAACATCGAAAATATTGAAAAAGTATCGACAGCACTACTGAAATTTATTGCTCCAATATGAACACTACCGCCATCGCCTTCAAACCAAAGAAATAATTTCGCGATCCAAAGCGAACTCTATCGCAAACTTTCAAAACGCTCAATCCCTCTCAGAAAACGCAGCGTATTCCTCTGGCGCCCTCTAACTTTTTCAAACTACATTGGCACGAAGATCGCAAAAAAGTTGGGTTGAATTTCGCTTTTCTGCAATTTCAAAAAAAAATCTGTTTTGGGCAATTAAAAGTTTTCTTACATTCGTAAGTTGCGTCTTGTCGCCTCAAGACCAAACAAATTTTTAGCTTTCAGTCCAAAATTCAGGAACATCTGAACTTTTTTTTTCCTATGTTTACCATTATTATTATCATCTTTTTTGTTTTTTAAAGCTCGAATTTAGGGTACTAAATGACTAAATTATGGATCGGTTGCGCAGAATCGGCTTGATTTAAGCTCTTCAGGGCTAGTGAGACAAATAAAAGTCAGATTTTTACCTCGCAACGTTTCTCAAAATACCGAAACAAGTAACAACTGCACTATCATAAAATACGTCATTTAGATATTTTACTACGAAATAAGATGTACTTCGAAAACTTTTGTGAGCCCAAAGATGCTCAAATTCAGCTTTACTACGCACGCGATGCATAATTTTTCCAATCACATTCATTTTTGAAAATATTGTAAAGAATTTAAAAAAAAAAAAAAAATGATATTCATTTCTTTCGGTGATAGAAAAATCTTGATTCAAAAATAGGCAACTTATTCAACTTTCAAAGAAATTCATCATCAGCGTAAGGTGTGAAATTATAGTCGCCTACATTCTAATTGAAAGGAGTAGAGTGAAAGTCCGCGATAAATAAGTCGTCTACATGGAAAATGATGGTAGTACCGTGTTAATATTAGGCAACTTATTCGACAACGAATCCATGCTATACGCGCTTTCAATTTAAAAGACGACAAAAATAAGTTGTTCATACTTTATAGTCCGTCGAAAATAGCATGAGTTGTGTTTTGTATTGCGTAGCATGAAAAATTTAGCTCGTGTCATTTTGGCCGAACTATATATATATACACAATACACGTGCTTTTAAATTGAAAGTACGCAGTTGTTCATTGTCAAATAAGTTGCCCACCTTCAATCTGATGACTTTGTTGACATCTGTGCGCCTTCATCACGAACGTAAGCAAATTATTTTGCACTAAATTACGATTGTGTTCTTCGCTTTAAAAATGATGCAACTTATTCGGCACGTAAATCGTTTTTCTCTTTTAAGAGTACATTGGACATATTACGGTTGTTAACGCACTATAATAATGATATTTTTGCAGCTCTTGTCCTAATACAACTTATTACTTTATAAAACAACACTAACACTATTCGAAAAAGTTTCTTGAAATTTGAAATAATTGAAGTGGAAACCTCTTTCTCGATTTATACGCATATGAAGATAAATATACTTAATTCTGCTGTTTATAAGAAAGTAAGTCATCAGAAATGAAACATCGAATGCTAATCTGTCAAATTTTATTCCGAGTTTTTTTTTCTTTTTTTTTTTACGTATTTAATTGAGAAGATCTTGCGTACAATTTTTTAAATATTCACGGAAAGTGTTTATTTTAAATTTTAAACAAAACTGTTGCTTTCATCACGAGATTTAAGTGCAGTCAAAAATGAGATTTTGACAGGCAGATGCTTATGCAATCGTGTATGCGTAATATACCCTTGATCATTTTTTTGGCTGTCGAATAAGTTGCCTAACAAGTAATGCTTTCATTCGGACTATAAAGTGAAACAAAAACTTTTATTCGTTACTTAATTGTAACTTGAACTCCGTTCGTTTAATTCAAAGGCGTTCAGTTTCAAATTCGATACCATAATTTGTTCGATAACCTACTCAAGGTTCTTGAATTCGATCATTACTTTCAAATCATAGTGGGTACGTTACTATACCTTTCTTTTTTGAAAATGAATTCACCATAAACCATATATGGAAGATCAGATTCATTTTAAACAACTAACGAACACGTCATACCTAAGGAGTAGATTTCTCAAAATTTCAAGTATTTGAAAGAAAATAAACATAAGAGCGCTTTTCGTTTAATTTGATGCCGCTAATTCCGAATCTGATAATATCTTTGACGCTTCCCTCTCGGTTGTGTGATATCATAATTTTTATTTCAAATATATATAAGCGCATCCTTTTCATTATTTTCACGCGTTTACATGTAGAAGTTGAAAAAAAAAAACAGCAACAAAAACTGCTAGCGAAGAATGGACGTACAAGCGGCAAATTTACGTACAATTCGCACTCTTGGTTCAATAAGGCCATATCTGAAAAAAAAAACATGTAAAAATTCAACAAAAAGGTACCCGTTTCTTATAATTTTTTCAAGTAAAATGAGCTAATTTAGTGTATCTATCACAGTTTTACCCAGTGCCGTATTTAAGTTTTTGCCGCCCATAGGCTAACCTTTGTTTACCGCCCCCCCCCAAGAAACATACTTCTTAAAAAAAATTATTTTAGCTTTTTTTGGTGACCAGTAATTTTTTTTGAAAATTTAAATACATGATGTTTGGCGGTCAACAATTTGTGTATGTTATACCCTTTGAGTATATATCTCATGGAGTGATAGAAATGCTAGTTCAGTGGGTATAGCGTTAGAGGGCGCTTTTCAGTTGTAGTTGATGCCCGAAAGATCATAAACATTTATCATAATATAATATCATTATTGTTTTTTTTCCGCGTTTTTACGTGAAAGAAATTATTTTTATAACGTGAATTACTTTATTACTAACTACTAATGATTTATAAACGGATTTGTTTATTTTGTGGTAAAAAAGAAAATTTATTCAAGTAAGTTCAGCACAATATTATCATGGCAGGTAAATTAAGATAATTCATAGCTATTTAATGAAAAATAATTGCAATGAATTTTGTAAATTTAGTTTCCCAAAAGATGAAAATTACAAGCATGGAGATTGGAGAACCCAAGCATTTCCCATTCATTTAATTGTCGTCAAACACCTGTTGCAAATAGCGACCAAATTCCAATAAGTCAAACTTATTCCATCCACCTTGAATTTGCTAAAAAAATTATATTTACCATCAAGAGGTCTCCCTACTGAAGTCATGAAAATTAAATTCAAAAATTTACATTTAGCCATTACCTTGACAACCTTGACTTCTCAGTTCTCAAAAGTTCAAAACATTTGAAAATGGAAATTTGCAAAAAAAATTTGAAATTTAGAAAATGCCTGAATTTTTTTTTCAATGTTTAAAACATGTATCTGAAATAAATAAAAAAAATAAACTAAAGTATCAAGTTCAGAAATGAAAATTCTCAACTTATTTATTTAAAGCATGGATATTGAATACTTCCCCTGATTGTTTGGACTTCAATGAGATGAAATATAATTAATCAATAAAAACAAACTTAAATAATTATGTAAACAAGAAAATTTTGACAAATAAAAGTCTTTACTTCTGCACTTTTACTTCAGTTTTTAAGGATTTTTCATTAGCTTATCGAGTTATCACACCACTCCGGGCATCAACTATAACTGAACAGCGCCCTCTAACGCTATACCCTCGCATATGGCGAAATCGGCTATTTCTATCACTCCACGAGACATATACTCAAAGGTTATACCTAACCATTTAACAAGAATTTATTCTATTTGGTGGGTAAGTGTTTGTATTTTTTCCGCACTGCATAATGCTGATTTTTTTTTTTTTTAATTTTAATGAAGGATTGTAGGATTGTTGAATTTGTTTTAATTTTAAATGATCTCATTTTGAGTATATGTCAAAATCTGCCGTCTTAGGCTATTGCCTAGTTAGCCTATTGCTAAGTGCGGCACTGGTTTTACCAATTTACATTAAAGTATTTTTTGAGATGTGGCCTTATTGAACCAAGTGTGTGAATTGCTACGCGTGGGCATGGTAGAGTATGGTCGCGCGTGCTTCGCGAGTACTGTCTACTTCCATTTAAAAACTTCCAATTTGTTAGTAGAGATAGCGTTATTGATGAAATCTCGCTCGTAAGGTGGCTTATCGAAGTCTTTCGAGTTCGAATGAAAAGAAAAAAAAGGCGGGAAAAAAGCGTAGATATGTATTGAAAACGCCGCGCTGCGGGGTGGCGGAGGTGGCGGCAAAGGGCTCGTCGCGCCGATACCCATACCCGACACACCGTACAGGTGAATAAGTCGATATTGAAGCGATTACGCCGATTACATAGCCGTAGTCTTCTCTTTAGTATTATGTACTTGGCTAGGGCTACTTACGTGCCACGTACGACGTACGACATACATACGTACGTAAGTAAGCAATCGTGTACAGTACATGTATAATTGTACATTTTACGCACGCATATTCACGTATATGTATATATACCTACTTGTAGGTAATTACGTACAGTATACATTTTCGTGCATTATTAATTTTTTTGTTGTTTTTTGTTTAACCGATCAGGCGATCATAAATGTATTGGTTAATCTTAAACTGGTTTCACTTATAGTAGGTACTGAAATGTTTTAAGTAATTTGGCCTCCGTAATTACGCGGCCATCATTATTCTCCGATATTTGATGAGAATTTACATATGAAATTGAGTTTAAATGGTAAATTATACGTTTCGAAGTAGATTTTGGAAGTACGAGAACGTAGTACGTATATTTCAACGTATACACGTATTGGGAATGTGGTAAATGTAATGGTATACAACCAGTACGAGTACGAGTACGTACGCTAAGTACATAATACCCAAAACCCAAGCTGCGATGTTTACTTAAAAATATGCTATTCAGATGTTTCGTTTAGCTCATCGTTTCATCGGTTCGTTGCTGGTGGTTCATTGCTGGTTCGTTTCATAATACATATTATGCCTTAGTCCTTCGTCGACTGTCGTCACCTATGCACGATATCAATACTTTATCTATTACGCGTATTCGCTATAATTCTACGTAAACGATGTAAAGGCGACGTGAAAAGGTGTGCGGGCGAGTACCTAAAACGAAAAAAATAAAATAAAATAAAATAAAATAAAAAAATACGAAGAGGAGAAGTATACTCGTCCGATGCTCTGCTCGAAAGCTGAATGAAACCGCTAAAGTGCTATAAATGTGGTCGATTTGTTTTAGGTTTCTTTAAAATTCGATATCGCAGACATTGCCAATAAGTAAGTACGAGTATACGTAATATGCGTGCGAAGCGACTATATGGTAACCGGCGCAGCGGTAAACTTTATGATAACGAAGGACAATGTTTTATCATTACGACGAGTAGGTTATACCCTGCATTCGCAGGCTTACGGAAGTCATTGGCGAGCTAATATACTCGTATACCTATGGTCTTACGTACGTAGTGTTTAATAAAATATTTGTTACTTGGCCACAGAATTTTAAGTATACATATACGTACGTACATACGAGATGTAATACATAACTCTAGGTGCGTAGATGTGCTTCGAAATCTGTACGACAAAAAAGTATACGGTACTTCAATACTGGAATTATTTGATTAGCTGAAATGGATATATTAAGCCTAATCACCGCGTTACACAATCAGGTATATCTAAAATGAACGCGACACGACGCGACGCGAAGCGACGTAAGGTAATCAACGTAATTATTATGGTAAGCAAACGATTTGCAATGGTATTGATTGGGAAAGGTGTGAGGTGTAAGGTTTGGTGCCTAGATACGAATTAAAAAAAAAAAAAAAAACAGAAAATGAGAAAATGAGAGGCAAAGTCGTCATACTCGAAATAGTTGTATGTACTTGGGCATATAGGTATGCTCGTATGCTGGCCCCTCGCCGCCGCTGCGCTGTTGTAAAGATCGCGACTGGCGACTCCACCAAATTCCATGCAATAGCATAGTGCTATGTAGTACATTCGTAATATACAGCATATTACACATACCGTACCTACGACTACAACGCGTTTGACCGTTTGACGTTTATGTGCTAACTGAACAGGTGTAAGAAAGTTAAATCAACATTTACAGGATTAGCTAGGTACATACAATTGGGAATATTTTTAACGCTCAATACATCAATCGTAAAACGTTTATGCGTACTCGTAAATGTTCAGCTTCAGATATACGACCTAAACGCTATACGAGTAAGTACTATTCGAAGGTAGGTACTGCTATATGTATATAGATGGTAGAGCGGTACAGGTTCTATTCTCACTTTAAGTACTACGCGAACGTACTCTCGGTACTGTACAGTCTACAATCGTTATTTAATAGCGAGTATTTCTCTCTCTCTCTCTCTCTTTCTCTACACATACCTATATTTATATATTATTTTGGTCTTTCTTTGTCTTTTTATCAGCCAAATATGCAATGCGAACCCTGCGCTGCGTTACTGCCTAGTAAGCAATGGTCATTGGTCATCGCTGGTCTTGAAAATACTTTCGGACAAATAATCGTTATTTTTTAACTCGAATACCTAATTATCGTCCGAACGGTATTTCTATCGCATGAAAAACTTAGGCTTATCCCTTTTAAAACAAAATACCTATACTCAGTGCCGCATTGATAGGGGAGAGGGCTCCTTGGGATGAGACCCCAATTAAAAATTTACAAAAAATGAGAAATTATACATCACGAACTGTGCATTTGACTCATGCGCTTATGCAATGAAACTCTTCAAGTCTTCAATATAGGTAGCTAATGTAGATAGATAGTTCCAGATTGAATTTTCACTGGAAAATGAAATTGGAGACCCCTCTCATTCAATTTCCCGTCTATCCGGCACTGTGTCTATACCTGATTTCTAAGATTCTTAGGAAAGCCAGCACTTGATGAATTTCATCCGAAATAGGCCTGTCTTCATCGTTTCGCGGCCTCCGTCTTCCATACTAAGTACCAGTAGTATAGTAGTACTGGGAATTTCCAATTGTAGCGTAATTACGTTTGAATTATCTAAATACGTAATAATTGGAATTTGATCATTCCTCGCTACTTGCGCACTTCGGGTGCAAAAAGTGTATAGCGTACAAGGTACACTGTGTCCAATAGGTACATATACGTAGTACGTAGTACGTAGTACATACTACATAATTATGGAGCATATGGTACAGCGTATAGAGTGCACGTGTACGACTGTGTACGCGTACCAAAGTTGCCGAAGCCAGATAATGGAAGAGAACGAAAGTTTTGAACTGGGCTCTCAGTCACGTACCGGAGTTTGTTTATCTGCCTTCGTTGAGTTTCTCACTTATTACTTGCACCTGAGCCACGACGTTTATCAAATGTCATTTTCGTCTACGAATAACGAACGCGTTAAGTGCTTTTTATGTTTCGCAAATTGCGGCCTGTTGTCGACCGCTTGACACGAGAATTTTATTTTTATACTCTACATTAATTGTATTTCTTCACCAATTATACCATCAACATGAAGTTACGTAGCATTTTACAAAGAAAGCTAATAGGAGCGTGTTTGCTTAACGTACAAATATGCGTGCTATGATCATACATATAGTACCTACCTCTCTTGCTACTGCTGTAGCCTCAACGAATGGTGGCGACTATCAAAATAAGTTTGCCGATTAATCTACCTACGTATTGCAAAAGGTTCAAGTTTTTACAACAAATAGATATGCAAAAGTTCGACAATTAACAACGTAATACGCGTAGGTACTTTATACGTAAAAAATGAAAAATAATATGACAAAAAAATTATTACGTATACCTACGTAGCGTAGTATCAAGTATGGGCATGATTTTTTAAAGAATTTTTTTTTGGATATTTTTATAATTTTTGAATACTTTTCATTTTTAAATTATATAATTATTATTATTATTTTATTTTTTTTTTAAGGAAAAATTTACCATTTTGTTCTAAATCCAATACAACACGCCTTCTTACTTTCTTGTCGCTGCTGCGGATCAAAGATCAAAAACATTGGTATGAGTATCATACCTTGCTAAGTAAAATGCCGGTAATATCTACCTAAAACACTTTCAACACGGGAATTGGAGTACTCGGCAAAAAAATAAAAAATAAAAAAATAAAAAGAAGCAAATCTAACAACCTTCTTCTGCGATATGTTGGAATGTCAGATTTTGATTGAGAAAATGTAGCGGCATCTCGTTAATTCGTTAACCTTTATTTTAAAGGTAGACTCGCAAGAAAATCACACCATTAAGGGTATAGAATTTAGGTTACACATATATACATACATATTAGGTACGTGCGATTGCATACCTACATGCTCAGTGTTCACATCACTTTTTGAGGTGCTGTTTCTCACAATTCAACGAGCAATTTTACTTGAAATTTAGAATATTAGTACGTGTGCATAACACCTATTTTTATTATTATTTGAAAAATCCGTTTCAAGATTATTTCATAGATATTTAGACACCATAATAAATTGTAATATTTATATAGCTATATAAGGGGAAAAAATCAACGAAAAAATCGAGAAAAAGTTGCCAGCCCTTTCTACGACATTTAGGAAACTATTTCTTTTTAATCGACAGCTTAAAATATCAGCTGTTAGAGAAAAATATCAAATATCAAACAAGTATAGGCCCTCAAGTTCTCAAATTTTGAAATAAATTTTGAAAAGCTACAAAAATTAATTCTGAAAAAAATCAAAGTTTTTTTTTCTTTTTCTAATTGATGGCTTAGAATATCAGTATCAGCTATCATAGAAAAATGTCAACCATTAAAAAAAGTAGCCCCTCAAGTCTTCAAATTTCGAAATAAATTTTGAAAATTTTGTTTTTTTGAATTTGCTTTGTAATATCCCCGCGAAGAATTATTCAATTTGATTAATTTATATACACAATTCGAAAGAGGATAAAATTCTCTAAATTTCCATCGCATACTGTAGGTATCTTGAATACACGGTTCAGGAGATATTTCCATAAAAAAGAAAATTTTGCTTCTTCAAACCTTGAATAAAAATGGCTTGAAAATGGCAAGTTCTAGAACATGAGACGTATCAGTGGACGAAATGTGAAAGATTTATCCTCTTCTGAATCGTTCGAGTAATATATAAAAATAATTTCAAAATAATACGAAAATAAGTGGCAATTTAGGTAAATGAAAAGTGCGTTCCGCGAAAGTAATATAGACATGTCTTTGTGTTGAGTGGGTGTGTGTAAGTGTGTGGGTGTAAAGTGTGGTCATGCGCATTACCAGTGCAACTAGATTGGCAAAGTCAGTCTCATTATTATTATTATTATTATCATCATTATTATTCTCATCATCATCATTATCATCATCATTATTGAAGAGTTTTTTTTTTTTTTTTTTTTTTTTCAAAATTAGCAGACTTACGAAAAATACATACGATGAGTAAAAAAAATGAAATCTGTAACGATGTCAAAAAATTTTCGAAGCGAGATTAAGTGTTAGAAATTTTGATAAATAAAAAAAGAAACCTATATAATTACAAAAAAAAAAACCTGCGTAATGCGGGGTTTTGGCATATTAACATTAGTAATCTCGGATTTGATAGTAATTATTACGTGTTTCAAAAAGGCTACAAAAATACCTAAAAGAATTTCTATTCATCTATTGGCTAAGAATTGCGAGCTCCCTAGTAAATGCATGCTTTCTTGAAGAGGAACTTATCGTAGTATAATAATTGAATCCACTTAATTCAACAATTATTTATTAGAAAGGAATGAACGAATCTTAGATTAAAAAGATCCAAAAGTAACTTCTATTTGTCTAAATACAATTACTCCTCGTCCTGAACGCGTATTAATAATAAGAAAACACAGGAGACGAAAAAACCGAGAACAAAATTAAGTAATAACAATAATAATTGCAAAAGTGAAAACTTCGTTAGAATATTGTGAACACAATCAGGTGTACCAAGTACATACGTACAATGGGCACGGGTTGCACACGGTAACACATCGCGCAGTAGTGATGACGTGATGAGTGACCATTACATTCCTTTATGAAAATCCAATAAAAACGTGCTGTAATTTTCTATAATATTATTTCATATTTAAAAAAATTTTATCTAGTTTGATTGCTGAAAGAAAAGTGCATCAAATGAATAAGCAATATTTTTGTAGCGTCAATTTTGATTCTCATAAGTATAACGTATACGATGTGTCTGCAAAATTTGGTATACATCATACAAAAAAAAAAGAAGCTTGTACGTGGTGTGCGACGTATGACCTTAAAATGCACCTTTTGGAATCAGAAAATAAATAAAATGTGCATACGTATTGCTTGGCGTTTCTTTCTAAATATGCAGTTTTGTCGTACGAAAAATTATTACTTTTGAGCCTTCATCTAGCGATGAGAGCAGATTGTTGAAACAATAATTCCACACGGGCGATTTAGGAGGGAAGCTTTTGGAAAAAAAATTAATTTCATTTCTCGATAGAATTCATGAATGAATGTGACCTAATCAACTAACCATCACCCTTTCTCCATAGCCAATTCAGCGTAAATACACGATTTTAATGGCGGAAAAAAATACGAATCAAGAATAGGTAGTCGATTACGGGTAAAAACGGATATAATCGCATCTCGCATGATAAACCAATATCTCGAATCTCGACTGCGGACGGTGACAATAAATTAAGAATTTCTACATTCGAACGTGGCGCATAGGGCTGACGCGAGTTAAAAACACACCAAGTTACTCTCATTATAACGAGCAAGATTTCATTCTTCGGAGAAAAAAAAAAAAAAAAAAAAATAACGTGGAAACATTAACTTAACGGACTAGATGCAATAACAGTTGTACAACTGTGCAGTGGTATTCAATATGCGAGCGGACACGTAATTACGTACGACTGGGAGTCTGGTCGTGGTGATAGGATAGTAGTGGCAGGTAGTTCGCTGTTCGCTGTTCGCAGATCGCAGATCGCAGCCTGTCAACGGAGCGCGCGAACTGTACAAGTGTACTGCGTACGAGCGAATGGCGACGACTCGAAGTTTAGGAAACATTGGTCGATTGAGTTGCCAGTATTATACGGCGGTCCCTATGATCGGTTGACGCGTTTATCATCGTAAATGTTCGATGATTTGGACAAAATGCGACTTTCATCCAGATACTTATAGGACTATCGGTACGACCGCTGGGCCAAATAACACCTTTCATTTTAGATAAGTGTCTCAAACGCAGTATGAGCTGAACTTATTGCTTCTTCGATATCGCGAGGGAATATCTAATAAGGCATGAGGCATGAGGCGCCCGTAAGAAGCCTTATACGTTACGCCATGCCGCTTTGATTCCATCCGTAATGTAGGTACTAGGTACACTTTGCCCTCACAGTCGCAGTCACAGAGACAGAATGATAATCGATACGCGATTGAACACACCTTCGACGCGTTTCTTTTTCTTTATCCACCTTTTTTTTTCTTTTTTTTTTTTTTTTTTTTTTCACTTCACTCTCTTCTTTATACTTGGGTAATACGTGTCCTCTGCACACTGCTCCGCTGTCAATGGTTTTCATGTTTCACACACTGGCTACAATCATCGCATACTTTTTCATCTTCGCGTATTCTCCAATCATATAGCGTGTAGGTTTGCGTTGAATGCAACAATACTATGTATAATACAGTACTAAGAACCAGCACTCTTTCATCATGATTATATGTATCCAAGGAATTTTCGGAGCGAATGACAATTTTGACGATTTTTCTTCCTAACTGTACTTAGTAGGTACCAACTACCACCTATGTACAATGTACATAATTATGTAGGTACAATAAGGTGGTAGGTACTAGGTACATGTACATTTTTCAATGTACATCAGCACTTATCATCAATAATATGCCTTTGAACGGAATACTTTCAGAAGTTATTTAAATTTGATTACATGCCTAATTTGTTCATCGCGTACGTTACGTACTACCTGAGTACGTACGAGTATAACTTTTTCCTCCTTCAGATACTACCGTTATAGTAAACAACAACAATGAAACAAAACAACAAAATAATGCGGGGGCATAAAGCGCATATAATCGGTACAAAACATGCATTGTGCAATCTGTAGAAGTGCATTGTGTATAGTGTATACAATTGTAGAGTAGACTTTGGCTCGCTTTTCAATCCGTTAAAAGCAATAAATTTTTTCAAATATCGATAACATTTTTGCTCGCTGCTGTACCTAATCAACGCGAGTATAAATAATTACCTTCTGTGCTTACTCTGTTTCGCTAATAGCGAGAAAACAAATCAAGACAAACAAAAAATACCAAAACACGAAAAGAAAAACAAACACGAACGCTTAGATGGCTAGGTAATAGCCTAGTAGTACGTAGGTACTCTTCGTAGCGCATAGATATTTCCGCGAATTCGACTTCCAAAACTGTAATATCCGTCAGACCAATAAACCGCCTACACCTGACTAAATGTACCAAGTGTACGTATATAAAGTGTGAAGTTGATGAAAGGGTGGCAAAATGGTAGGGTGTGATCGTAAAAGGATGATAGTGTCGGCGGTAATGATCAAGCGAAAAGTCACTCTATAATGCGTACGTATATGTGCGTGGCGTGGCGTGGCGAGGCGAGGCGACGCCACGAACCGTACGTGCTCCGAACTAACTGAAAAGAGGAGCGAGAATCACTTACAGAGTAACAAATTTCTATCGCAATTATCAACCCATAACCAGAACCACCCATATAGGGAATAATTTTTCTGGTTTTATATGTATTAAGATTTCGATTGAAAGTGGAAAGTGGTCACGCCGCTATAGTTTTCATTTTTTTTTTTTTTTTGTTTTGTTTTAATATAATTATCGCTATCGAGTGTCGTGTATCGACGTTCTAAAATCTGAAATCTACAGTACTTATACGTGATTCGAGCAATCACGCGCAATAGCTCTGATAATCTGCGACATCGCTTCCGGGTTTCTGGTGTCATCGTTCATCATCATCGACTCATCGTCGTCTGTAATTTGTGAACAATAAAAGCGCCAATCGCGCCATCCAGTTCTTATCGCTATGGTACAATGTACTCGTACACGTAGTAGCTTACTTACATGCTCAAGTGTACGAGACGAGGATATGATCAGCTATGTGCTTGCGCTACAATGTGCTAAATACTGCAAACTTCAACTTTTACCTAAAATATATCCAATACTTCTACCTCTACCTAGTGCCTAGCTGCCTACGGAGTATACGTACGACGCGACGGATGAAATATATCGAGTACTTAACTACTTATATTATTTTATTAATACTTTACATTTAAATTCGCATACAGCAATCTCCAAAGCTCATAATAGAGGGGAAAAATGTGGAATAAAAGTAAAAATTAGAGAAAAAACAAAACATCAAATCCAAGTGGAATAAATTTAACGAGTGCATTAATATACGTAGTATGCTGCAAATTCTGCATAATTATTACGATGATATTATAATACAGTGCTAAACTCACGGATGTTAACTATGGACGAAGAAGGCCGTTGGAAAAACTGCCAGGCGATATAAATGCGAAATGGAAGTAAGTGTTTTGTTTCAAGAGATAATAATGTTCGCTCCGATTATGAGAAAAGAGTTTGAAGAAAAGAGAAAACAAGATGAAGAAGTTAAAAAAACAAAAACAAAACAAAAAAACAAGGAAATGAAATTTTGCTGTAAAATATATAATCAAAAGCAACGTAACAGATGTTTTTCCAAATATTTTCATTGTCCTTGGAATTATTGGCACCATTCTAATTTCAGAAGCCTCCTGCGAACGTAATTTTTCAGTATTAAAATTAATGAAAAGTTATTTGAGCTCCACCATGAGTCCTTGAGAAAGTAACGTTATTAGCCATTTTATCCATTGAAAAACAATTTCCTAAAATTACAAATTATGAAGAAGTAATCGCAAAATTGAGCGAAAAAAAAATTTCATTTTTATCTTACCGTTTTTCTCAATTTTATAATTATTTTATGAATTTTTTAATTAAATTTATGCGTAATACTTGAAATGAACCAAAAATAGTTAATTATTTGCTTGTAATGATTTAATAAAATTTTGTTTGTTCATTTTTATAGCGGAGAAGGAGGAGAGGGAGAAGGGTATACATACCTTCCATACAGGACCAAGCAAAAGCTAGCGTCACGCCGCCACTATCTACACTGATTTCCTATTTTTTTTTTCTGCATAAATATGAAATGCGCAAAAAGAAGCCAAGCCCAGTATTTCAGTACACCCGAGAGCGAATCACTTCATGTTGACTCTTGAGCTATACCTACAACCTATATGTTTGCGATTAGATGGAAAAACACAATAAACGCACTTGCATGAATTAAGCACCTACGTTAAGTTTAAATTTCGATCTAATATGGATTTTGTTTACATTCTTAACTTGTACCTATTCATTATACGTATTTTGATAACTACGTCTGCAGTGTTACATAACGCTATAGCTTCATGGAATCACTAAGTAGTCATCATAAACCAGCATATAATTATACATGTTTAGGTATTCGTGTTCTTCATTCAAATTCGAGTACAAGCGGTAGGGTAGTATGGGTTTTTCTATTGCTCTCGTCACTACCCCGCGGTCTCTTTCAAATTTCAGTTTTATTCAAATTGAGGAATAAGTTGAAATAATTGATCACTGCGCAGAGATAGCTTTTTTTTCAAACAAATGTACAATAATACCATTGTGAGAATGAAAATTTTATTAATCATTGTGAAATATGATGGATGAAATTTTCAATCAATACCCCCTTTCGCCTCTCCTCTCAAAAATCATGAAACACCCGAGCTTATAATATCGATTTTTCACAAGAAAATCATATAAAGACATACGTCATCTCTGAGCACCACTTGACGATTTCTCATTTTCTACCAGCCCTCCCCCCTCCCTTCTCTTATAAAAAGCTAAGGTATGAGATTCTAATCTTAAGAATAAATGTATTAAATGATTTTTAATTTTTCAAGTGAAATGAAAAAAAATTGGGAACCAACGAGATTGTCTCTGTAGATGAAAATCATGAAAAAATAAAAGATTGCTGGCATGATGCTGTCACAAACAAATGGCATAATTTTTTTTACAAACAAACACCGTTAGGTGTATGGACTTAGCAAAGTTTGGAACGCTTATTAAATGTGTCCACTTTTCCATAATGAACTATATTTTTATACGAATGAGGCCCGGAGTCAGCGGTCATTTCAGAAGGGAGGATAACGAAATCCCAGAGGGGGGCTTTGACTTCCTTTTTTTTTGTTGGTTGCAGCTTTCGTACTGAATACAAAATTTAAGTAGGCGAAGTTTAAGCTTTTCTAGAGGAATGTAGTTCTCTTTCCCGCTGGTTGGGAACCTAGGTAGAGGGAAATGAAATGAAAATTGGAATTTACTCGTTTTAAGGGAATATAGGAATGATTTAAACCCTCAATAACCTCTCTACACACTGTAAAAGAAGTTACAACCTCAGATCTCCAATATGATATACATATAATGGCAATAATGATGCTGAGTTTTGACAATTTTATGCAGCACTGAATCGATCATCTAAATCTATTTCTAACTTATAGTTAGACGTATTTACTCAAACTTGGACATTTAATCATATACTTAGATTACAACTCACCAAATCGTATATTCTTACTTGACATCCGGCCTTAGCTTACGAGTTACGACCTCGACTATAACGACTACTATCGTGTACAGGTATATACGAATACGGTACCGATAATATAATTATAATAAGTAATAATAACAATCTTATTATTAAAAACTATAGGTACGTACTTAAAGTCGTAACGCGTGAAAAGAAAATAGAATAAAAGAAAAAACAACATCGATTCCGATCGTAAATTCCGCTCAATCAATTTTTAAATTCGAATATGCCGCGTTGCCATTTTGTCAGCAGTATCCGTCGCGTCGAAAAACGATACCAGCTGCTTATGCTAATTTTCGATTCGACTTTAAAAGAAATCATAGGTACCGCTACCACGAGCAAGTATATACATACGCATTACGCATATGACTATATATATATATAAATAAATACGTAGAGAAGTATCAAATATTTTCAGGAATTCCCACAAATATTAGATGGATGGCTGCACCACACATACGTACTATTTAAGTGGGTAATTATACTAATAGAACGAGTGCGAGTATAGTTTACCAATTAAGCGCCTACCTATAAATCACGCCGAAAAATCATCATCATCATTATCAACATCATCATTTCTTCCTTCGAAAAAAAAAAAAAAAAAAAAGAAATTAATGTTTACCTACGTTGAAGTTTGGAATTTCAGACGCAGAGGTACTAGCTACGTATATGTATGCACACGTGTAATATTAAACCAACGATAAATATTTTCTAATAGGTACGTACATGTGGTATTCATTCAATAAAGGCGAGAAGAGAAGAGGGAAAGAAGAAGAAGAGCAAGAAGAAAAAAGATATAAAATAAATAATAAACAACAAGAAAAAAAAAAAAAAAGCGCAGTCAACCCACCCCTAATTAGAAGACATTTATTATCAACCCTATTCGACAAATTAAGACGTCGGCGGCTAACCGTAGTTAATTTTCATGACATTTTCGCTTCTCGAGGAGTTAATAAATTTAAGAAAACTAAGGGTTGCCAATGAAGAAACTTCTATTCGATCTAATTGCGGGTTTATTTCGACGGTTTAGCGGAGTTAATGATTTTCGTTTTCTCGGCCTACGGCTTCTTTGCACCTCACAACGTGATTTTCCACTTTCCAGCTTTACTACGTTCCGGCCGCGAAGATGAAGCGCTTCGTAAATGGGGGAAAATTTTTCATTTCGTTTAAGCTTAACCATAATGGCTCGACGAGTTTACTGTCGTCGTACCAGTACTTTATTAGTACTTGCTACCCGCATTCGAATCGCACGCATAATTGAGGGCGCTTAATTCAATTTATCCGACCAAATTGCTTTCCATCGGTATATACGTATATACGAGACTATACGTGTTCCTTACTTTTTCTTCGAATAAGATCAGCGATTACCGCGCAAAGGTGAAGCGATTTTTTTTTTTTTTTTTTTGCGGAACTCGGTCCCCAATTGCATTTGGACTCACCCACGTACTTTTGGAAATACGGACGCAGTAAATTTGCAATATGGAACGACTATCATGACGGGGTGGCAGCAGTGACTAAGAGGTATATGAACCCTTAGCTGCTGGATTTCATGTTTAATAATTCATTACAGTTTATGTTATAGTTGTAGTTAATTGATACCAAAATTACGCTGGTAAATATCTTCGAATATTTTTCCTTTCTTATTTACTTTACTATTCGTACCAGCTAAGTTACTATAACTACCAAATCGGGTACCTATAGTTTAAAATTAAAATTTCAAATCTTTTCAAAATTTAGATTTTTGATCAAAAATTCCATTAGCATTTTTTTTTGAAAAGTTTGGATCAAGACCACGCACAAGAGTAAAATCACAAAAACAAATGGTTTTAGATCAGATCACAGATAATCCATATCAAATAAACAATCTTAGATCACCTCAAAATTATTTAAAATTAAAACATTTGAGATCGCTAGAAAAAATCACGGATCAAAATTTGATAATGGTTTGCAAATTTCAAGTTATTAGATATGTACGAGTAATAACATTAACACGCTGTTCACTACCCAATGAAACTAATTTACTTTAAAAGGAATCACATAAATATTGAGAATAATTGTTGACACTGAAAAAAAAAGTTCAATAAATATTGATTTTCTCCAAGTTCAGTGCTTCAGTACTACCTAACTGCACATGTACCGTGCGATTCATCGAACCACGAGCACTAAAGCGTCAAATTCCCTACTTTGGTAGAAAGGGTTTGTATGAGCGAAAAAGAAATTCAAAATTAACTTCGCGTTTGTTCGTTATTCTTTATCATAAAACAGTGTTATCAACATCTAATCCCAACATCTTTTTACCGAAATAGGTAATTTGACGCTTTTGTGCTCGGGATTTGATGAGTTACACAGTAAGTATATCATTTTTTTTTTCAATTCATGTTAGTACATTTTTTATGTTATGCACTTATCCACCATATATGTAGATGGCGTAATACTTTCAAAGTGTGACTTCCCGAGAAAAAAAAAAAAAAAACAGAAAATTTAGTTTAGATTTCACATTTGAATCATAGAATCGTAAAACTATTTTTTACAAGAATTTGAATTTTCACTTCGAATGCAGTAGGAGAGAATCTTAAATTTCAAATTCTTTTCCTTCTGATTTTCTTCATTCCTGTCTACTTTCTACTGTAACTTAAGCAATCAAATGAAATTTTCCTCTCATTTAAGATAACAATAAAGAGATAAATTAAGATTTTGGATAAAAATTAAGATTTCGAAAACAAACTTGATCCATTCCTCCACTTGGCGAATCAGTAGTCTACGTTATAGATGGGTACTTTTTGATATTTTTCAAAATACAAAAAAGAACCACTTTGCGAATAAAATGATTTTTAATCGCGAGGGGGGGGGGAGAAAGCATTGATTTATTTTATTTTACTTTTCATTTAATTTCCAAATTTTATCAACTCTTATTTGATCACTGGTTGGCAATAGAAGTAACATTGACAATGTAAGTAGGAGTAGTTTTAAAAACCTTGATGTTTTTCATTTCAGTTTTAATTAAGGTGGTACTTACCTGGCGCATTACAGAGGGCATTTGAGACAAAAGGGGCATCCGCAGAAATTTAAAAAATTACAACGAAAGTCATGATTTGTCCGACGATACAATATTTTTGTTTTCGTATTTACCTACTAGATTTACTTAGGTACTATATTTATATAAAACATTATAATTGTTTATCATTTTGAATAAAAAATTTTAATTTGGGATTTTCGCTTTCCAAGGTGTTATTTGCCACATGCCTCCTTTTTGCGAGCCTAATTTTACCATAACATAGGTTGAATTTAATATACATATTATTCTCGGTACGTATATTTTGGTCGATGCGAAATTTTAAAAATTGTTCAACATGCGCCAAATTTTATCGATAATACTTTCAAGCATATCGTTTTCGAAAATGAATATTTTCAAAAATCTTGGAAGCAAATATCACGCGTAATAAGCACATATAAATTTTCGTTATCCATGCAAAGTTGATAATGACTTACACGAGCAATACGCTGAAAAAGCACAAGCTTGATGCTGTCTTGATGAGTATAATTATAGGTACTACAAAGGAATGCGATGAGAGCATTCGTAAAACAAGCAAAAAATTACATAGGTACTCGCGTAATTAAGAATCTCTCGAAATTCACTCGGTTCACGTTGAGCGATGATAAAAGAATGTCTCGATTTGTTATTTTCTGTTTGCTGCGTGACGAGATATACCAGACATTAATAATGAGCGATAGCGAGAGGATCTTAAAGCGTTGCGTTGTGCTGAGCTAGTTTTCGAGTTTTTGTTTTGAAAACATTAATGCAGATACGCAAACACGAACGCAAACGCAAACGCCATACTAGCAGTACGTACACTACGTAGTTAGAGTATACTACCTCGTACCTACTACAGTCTACAACTGCACGAAGCTGCAGAACCACAAGAAGGGATACGGGTACGCTGGCTGGAAAGCTAGATAGGTAATTTAGTCGCATTTATGGCGGATAAAGATGGTACAATGAAATACCTGAGTTGTTATTGACATAGGTTATTAGCAGTAGGACGAGAAACGCATTGTCAATAGAAGCAACCTAAACTACAACGTTCAATTTCAATTTGTTTGTGACTGCGACAGCGAGCATGTGGAGCATTTCTTTCCATCTAGGTACGAGTAATATAGGTATGTACAATATACACATACATAGCTATACACTGTTATACGTAGTGTACTTTTACCTATAGTACCTATTATACGTACGTACAACGTACATATGTATAGGTATTAGGTACGTCTGTAGTCTATACGCATATGTGTTTGTACCTTAAGGGGAGCGGCTGTGACTTTATCTATTCACATTTCTTGCTCGACACGACCAGAGCAGCGCCGCCATCGCCTTTTAATTTTTACCGGCATCGGCATCAGCATTGGCAGTTATTTAATCCTTCATAATATCTACCATTTATCTATAGGTACAGTACATATAAGCGAGAATTTTTTTCATTTTATCATACATTCAAGTCTATAAGTACATTCACATTCGTATCTGAATCCAACTGTTCGTTTGTTACAGTAGATAGAAATACGAACTATACTATACTATACTATACTTAAGTACTTATCTAGCTGCGTATACTAACTGCATGCCGAGTACACCTATACAATAAGTACACTTACGTACGTGCGCACATGCAGTCATCATTAGCTGAGAACTGTTAGTAAAAACCTTACAAGTAGTGTCTATGTAGGTACGAGTTACATATGTATCTATATTTGCATTAACTATCGTCAGTACGCATAAATACGAGTACCATTTCGTACTATTAATAATAATTGGTTGCAGCAGCTAATAGTTGAATACGAATCGTTTAAAGGCTTCTCAGTTATTATCAACAATTATGTGCGAATATTCTTATAGGCTAATATACCTATGCGTATGTGTAGATGGTAGGTAGAGGTAACTAACGGAAATTTTCGGACGAAAATCCGATTAATAGGGGTGTGTAGGTGTAATTTTCGAACCACTAACCTTTTCGGTAAAAGAAAGGCAACGAAAACGAACAAAGACTTTGAACCGGTATCGGTCAACTCGAAAATTATATACAAACAATTTAAACTGTCCGTCATCGATTCCGATTCAGCACCAGCACCAGCACTAGCATCAGCACCAGCACCACCGTGAAACAGGTAACAACGTCACTGCTCACAGCAGCTCTTTGATATCTTCGTTTTGTATAGATAGTGTCACTTTAGGAATTCACCATCTTTTTGAAAACTATTGACCTTAAAAGATTTTTAACCTTTTTTTCGGGTGGCGAGTTACGTTAATTTCAGAGAAAACGTCCATTTAAACGTTTTCATTAAGAATACACCTGAAATACCTTTTTTACTTTGTATTAGCCGCGGGTGGTCGTTCCACGTCTTTTCTCTCTCACCCTCTCACTCTCTCTCTTTCTCTGTATTCACCGAATGTAGACCGCTTTCGTTTGTATTTTACCAAAAATTTTGTATCTTTCAAACACGTCGCTAATTTATTTATAGCCCTCGTAAAGCAGTCTAATATAGGTTTAGGTACCGCGTATACGTGTACATCTACATATATGCACGCCTGTATGTATATACGCGTACGAATACGCAGAGGTAGAGAACTAAAGACGTACAGGCACCTAAAAGGCTGGAGCTAATTTTTCCTTTCTCTGTCCATCGCCATTTTCAGCGAACGTCGAATATCAGTCTATAATACCTCTAGCTAGGTACTTACTACATACCTATAGTTACCTACCTTCACGTTCGTTGATTATCAACAAATCTGAATAGCGAAAACCACTGTTCATCTGAACTTGCTTCTGCGTCGTTTACAGAAAGAAAAAATGTACTCATCGCGTACCTTTGCGATTTGGTTCGTCTCAATTCATGGCCAGTAGAAAAGCTCACGTTAAATTGGCTTTTACCCAATTACAACATAAAACTACATAGGTAGCCGTACTCATTTATTTAACTACATGTACGTCTAGGTATGGCTTTCGTATGAAATCTCAAGAACTAGTCGAGTACATACGTAAGTACTCTACACATTTTGCGTGTGTAAGGCTCGGCGCGCAGTGGGGCCGATTGCAAATCTAGGTGGACAAAATTCGAAAATGTAACTTTTTTACTTTTAAATATGCGTACCTTATGTTTTTTGGGTCGCTAAACTCGAATTTGATATTAGTTTTTTCCTTCAGCCCCTCAAAAAGCCCCAAAAGCCCAAATTTTTGGAAAATTGGGCTTCAGGGGAATAAATTATTTATGTATATCAAATTATATGTTTTTGAGGTCGCGGAATTTGAATCTGAAATTCTTTTTGTGATGCAACCCCTTAAAAACCCCAAAAGCCCCAAAAAAGCAAAATTTTTGAAATATCGGGCTTCAAAGAAATAAGTTATTCATTCATGTTGAACTATAGGTATGTTTTTGTGGGCACTGAATTGGAATCTGAAATTTTTTTGTAATATAGTCTCTCAAAAAGCCCCTAAAGTCTCGAAAACTCCAATTCTCAGAAAACTGAGCTTCAAAAGAAGCACAATGCATTTATATTGTGTAATATATTTTTGAGGTTGCTAAATTTGAATTTGAAATCATTTTTGGAATTCAACTCCTCAGCAAGCCCCAGAACCCCAATTTTTGGAAAATTGAGTTTCAAGGGAACGAGTGATTATTGATTTTTCAATCATATGTATTTATGCTAAAATTATATTGGAAATTCAACTCTTCCGAGTAGCAAAAGCTCCAGTTTCGAGAAAATTGGTTATTTAGAAAGTAGAAAAATCCAAAGGGAGTTAAAAACCCTTTATTTAAACACAAAAGAAAGCAAAAAAAAATTAATAAATAATTCAACAACCTATAGATGAGTACAGTAAATGTAACTATGAAACAAAATGCATTTCATATTATAATATAAAATAAAATAAATTTGTAATCAAATAATTTCCCGTCACAGTGTTGAGTAGTAGATGTGGAATTTATTGTATTTACATCCCTAGCAGTTCATATCTTGTCATCACTGCGTTTGTAGTATTCGCGCGTTGTAATGTGGCGAAGTCTTAAAAAAAAATAAACAAAAATGTTGAGTCAGCAAAATAAGGAATAAAAGCATGAATATTGAATTTTAAAACATACATAATGAATGGAATGAATTATATTCTATTCTAGAAGTATAAATTAAGTCGTTCATACTGTATTATTATCTTACATAGCTGCTAAGAATGTGATTAGAAAAAAAACTGTGATTTTTCTTGTAAAAACACTAAATTTTAACATAAAATTCTAAAAAACCTACTTTCGGCGCAAGTTGGCGCAACTGAAATCAAAACAGGGGTGTAAAAGAGCACTTTGTGCACAACACCACGTCGCCACGTTTAGGTCTGAAGAGGTCTGTGCTTTTGTAGGTAACAAAAATTGTAAAAAAACACCAAAAAAAAATACGAAAATAAAAAAGTTCTCACATAAATATGACGATTTGTAAAAAAAAAAAAAAAAAACACCGTGAAATGATTCATTATTCAACATTTTTTCATGAAAAAATATCATTCCCCCCCAAAAGTGAATTTAAAACCACGAAATCATTAGTCATACATCAGCGTTTTCGGACTAGCGGGATATTTTGAGCGAAGAGGTAGGTAGTTGTGTTACTCATCCCCCTCTCATGACCACTACGGATTGAGTTATGGCTCTTGTGGCTTTTGTTTCTTATAGAGGAGAGATGTATACAACTTTTGAGTGCATTTTCAACCAGAAAATCGAATGTCACTTTGTGGACTTTAGTCCACCAAGAATCGCAATCGGCTCCACTGTGCGGCGCAGCCGTGAATCTTCCAACATACTTTTCTTTTTCAACAATAGAAATTTCCTGCTAAAAACTAGAGATGGGCACTATCGATAGTTTTGGACTAGGATGGTCAGACTATCGATAGTCATAAACTATCGAAAACAATCGATAGTTTTCGATAGTTTGATTTTTTTAATTTCATTTAGCACACCTGGCGGAATTTTCACTAAGCTCTATCAGTTTGTATTTTCACTTTCACTTTGATTTTGGTCTAGCCCTGAGTGGCGAGTGCACTACATTATAAGTGATCGCCATACTGGACTAAACTTAGTCCTCAGGACTTGCAGATGATTGCTTTTTTGAATACAATTTTCATTATTATTTTTAAGTTTTAATCATGAGCTCAAGTAATTTGTTTCCGTTGTATTGCTCATTCTTTGTTATTATACTTGTACGTCGTACTCGTCTATTATTTTCATTTTTAATGTTTTTTAATTTATTATTATAATGTAAAATTTAACATTTGAAAAAATTCGTATTTTTGAGTGTGTTTCTATGTTATTTTACAAGGTACATATTTTCTATATTCTCTTGTTAAATTTGAATAATTAAAACTCTTTCATCTACAATTAGGCTATAATTCAATAAAAAAAGCGAAACAAGAAGCAAGTAATAATGGAAAAATTAAAGATTAAAAACTATCGATAGGTAGTAAAAATTATCGATAGTTTTGTAAAACCATCGATGGTGAGAAAAATACCTATCGATAGTACTTATCGATAGTTCCGATAGTACTATCGATGACGCCTATCTCTACTAAAAACCATTCTCGAACATCCGCACAAAATCGTTTTCCAATGTCCGCCTACACGTGCGAAATTATGGGCGAAATCGTTCTTGAATGATAAACGGAAGAGTCAAATTTTATGATAACAACTCGTACATTAACATTGTCATTTTGTTATACCTCATTCTCACAAAATCTACCGAATGTTGGTAACATTTTTGACAAAAAAAAAAAAAAAAAAATCAAACGGAAAAAAATTTGAAAATAAGAGTAACAGTGAGTGAAATAGGTATACGGTTACATGCGAGTAGGACAGCTCCAGAACTCAGTATCTGTTCAAAAAGTGAAACGGAGAAAGATGTACTTACATTACTAAATATATATTGTATAGCTAAAACCTCGCTTTTTATTGCTGATTGAGTCTGTTGGGATGCTAGAAAGCAACCCTGAAGTTTCAATCACATGAAATTAATGAAATTACACCTATCTGGTTCTACTCCAAGTATCGAGTACATCGTGCGACCAAGCGATCTTTGCACACCTCAGCTTGAAATTTTCTCCTTCTAAAGAGAATGCAATACAAACTTTTTCATTTTTTTTTTTTTTGATTTTATAATATTCTAAGATAATAAATTATAAGAACGAGCAGAAAATTTGGTAATAAATTTTTGATATTTAATTTTTTCATTATTGATTGATTTCAATCAATTTTATCAAGAATCAGTGTTGTCGAATAAACTAGAGTAATTCATCAAAAGTTGAATAAAGGACATGATTTTGATAAAACTACAAGGGAAATTAAATTATTTCAAGTTCCTATTTTTTTTTTTTTTTTTTTAATAAGAGAGGTTGCTAAGATCAATTGGATACACGGTAGGATAGGTAAGTAATTAACTTATTAGGTATAAGCGGTAGCTAGATACCCTATTATACTCATGATTAATGATTATACTAGTAGTAGTAATAGTAGTAGTAGTAGTAGTAGTAGTAGTAGTATATGTGTTTATTGATATGTACTTATTGTGCGCGAGAATATTGAAATGCGAAAATATGTACTTTCAGTATTGGTTACAGTGGAATTGTTCGGCTACACCTTCATACTTGAACCGATGCTACGTAATATTACGCGATAATTTACAATGCTGCGCCGTATGGTGTATACACCTAAGTGTACATTGAAGCGACGTCGCGTCGCCGTAATTCATTTATTTATTACTTTATTTTTACATTTTTGACGATTTATATTAATTTATTGTCGTCGAAAGAATATCGAAAAATCGTATTTATCAGTTCTTTTGTCGAACGAAAAATGGGCAGAGGCAGGAGCAGGCTGCACTGGTGAGGTCGGCATACAAAAATAAATACGTTGGTATGCTTACTTACTCACAACGAAAATATGCGATTCATATTTACAGTTGCCTATCTAGTACCTACTTAATACCTGCTATTACGTACGAGTACTTCTATCTATAACGTACACTGTATCTATTTGTCTATCTATCTATTTTTATCTACATACTTACATGAATCTGCATGGTTTGATTTTTTCTTCGTTACGCTTCTCCTCCGCAACTACTGGTCCGACTTCGTCGAAATTTTGGGTTCCATGCCGAATTAACGTGTAGAAGGTTTTCAACGACAATCCGAACCCCTAATTCCAAAATGGGAAGATGGAGGGTCAATATTTTGAATAAGGCTCTTCTAAATTTCAAAATTACATTTTTTTTTTTAATAAATGGATTTTAGTGTATGAATCTATTTTTTTATGATCTTACCATTCTCATTTTTGGGACACCTTTATACTGTACACAATGTACTGCGTAATTGGGTATGCGCAAACCGGCTGATGAAACTCTCATTTTTGGTCCTCGTGTAAGTTTAAAGACAATAAGTAGGTATTTTCAACATAACGAAAATGTTATACACGTAGATGTACCTACGTATAATTACGTCTTGTACATTGTACCTACTTATTTCGTTTTCACATCGATGCATTGTTGTTATATTCACTAGCGATTTATTAATAATAATATTAAACGAGTTATAAACAAGTAAAAGCATCTTCTTGAGGGAAAAAAACAAAAAAAAAAGAAAGAAAGAAAGAAAGAAAAAAGAAAAAGAGTAGAAGCCACCAAGTGTAGACACCTCATCATTATGTGAACTTCACAAATATCATCGACGCGGCGTATGCCCTACGCCTGCAAGGTGAGTAGAAGATCTAAACAGTGGTATTTCCTCGTTTTTTGGGGTCAGAAAAAGTGCGTATTTATTACGATCCCATTTAATTTATTAAATGGCGAAATACTTCAGATTCTTCCATACCAAACTGGCTAATTACAAACTAGAGGAGGGGCGGGACGAGGTAGTTCAAAATTAGATGAAGCACTTAAATGACAAAAAAGTCTTCGTTAACAAATGCATTATCGATGAATGATGTAGCTCGATTCGATGGTTATTGCAGCCTACCTAATTTGCAAACAAAGGGTTGGGCAGACGAGCTGACGAGATGGTCAAATATTTGCGCTTCAAACCGCTTAACTATTTGTATGTATTGGTTATCTATCATTTAGCAAATGTCGAACTTTCTTCATGAGGGCTCGCTCATAATTTAAGGAAAGCTGAAGCGACCATCGCATCGGAGCCTCAAAATTTTTATCTCGATGTCACACGATCGAGTACAGTAAGGATACAACTCAACTTCCCAAGTCAATTTTAATACGAGTAAAAAAAAATGCTGTTTTCGAGGAGATTTTGAGTTATGAAATTTTGTCATTCTTCCCCATCACGCCGTCGCCTCGTCACCAAATCGACTTAGAAAGCTGGAACTTTGTTCATACGATTACTTCCTTGAGTCAAAATGGCGGATAGTCTAAATTTGAAGAAGGCTTGAGGAATCTAAAATAGCTGAAATGTGATAAATATTCTCTGTTATAAATTCAACTATTGGAGGTGGGTATGGAAAGGTTAACATTAGCATTATCTGTAAACTCAGCTCCGGAAATGCGGCGAGGGTGCTTACTTTTTCTTAAGTAGTTAATTAGTTACCTATATACGTAATGTGAACCGAATTTTATGTACATCATTTTTTCAACGGAAGACCGCATCGCTGAAATCATTTCGAATTCGCGATCTTCGATTTGAAGTTGGCGGTGATCTAAACCTTAAGCATATTTGTTATACACGCCGTCTGCTCGTGAAAAAGTTCGCAAACGATTAAATCGAATTTGAAAACAGATTGGTAAGGATTTACGAGCGAGTGAAACGAAGTGATTCATCAGCTGCATTTTGAGCGGATGGAAATTAGGTAAATTGTACCAAGGCATAAAGTAATCCATAAAAATCTACGATTAAATAGCACACAAAAATTTCAAGTCGAAATATATATAGTTCACAATAAGTACAAAAACATGGTTCCATATGCTTAATGGAGATTCTTAAGCATAAATACCGCTGTCTTATTAATGCTAGAATTGTCGATTTTTTTTCAAATTTTGTACACTGGTGCTCGGTATGATATTATCAATGATTGAAAATATCCGTTACTTTCGATAATTCCATTTTATGACGTCATGGCAACATAATGCGGATATAAAGTATCGTAGTAATTAACATGCGAGTACGTATACGTGTGGCCAGGATTAAATCATCGAGAATTTCGTTTTTTGAATGATTCGCTTGAAATCGACTCCTCGAGTAAATGCTCGCTTACAATAATTATATATAGTTCACTCTCCGCATACGAAGAGAATTACGCTTTAAAAATGGATGCGATTTATATCATTACAAGCCAGGAATACCCATCCTTCGGACGGGTTGCAAGTTGTAAGTTATAGGCACGTTTTGTACAGAAAAAAACATATTGTTTAATAATTTCCTTATTTCACCTAACGTATTATAGAAAAAAAAAACGTAAGCAGCCATGCTGCATTACTGGAACTGAGTTTTTAACTGGGGTTTGTTCAAGTTTGGTAATAATGACGTTGCTGAACCCTTCATGACTATAGGCCACACCCAATACCAAGTCTAAAAACCTCTATTATATCCCTTCCAAAAACACATAAGAAGTTGAATTTGGAACACACGTAGTATTTCTTGCCATGAAATAATCATTTGAACACATATTTCTCAAATTAGAACAACTCGAGGCTCCTCAAATTATCATCAAATCCTTATGATCCGCCATTTTGGATCCATTTTGACCCAAATTCAAGAGGTCATATTCTGGTCACTAGCTAACCCTTCCCTCAAAATTTTACCTTTGTAGGCCAATTTGTTGAGGAGATATTGATGATTATTGAAATTTCATATAGTAATTTCTCCTCCAAAACAGGTTTTTTACTTTAACTCCCCTCCAAATTCACTTAGGAAGCTAAAATCAGTATAAGTTAGTCACTTGGGTTCATTTTATCATATGACACGACAATAAAAAATTTTCGACCACTCTTATACCCTCACCACATTTTAGGGTCAATAACCCCTCCTTATCTCCTCCAACATCATGTATGGAAGTGAATTGGGGATATTGTATACTTTTCATCTTCAATAATCATCTAAGTTCATAGTAATTACATTTTTACCAATTTGAGGCTCCTCAAGCTCTATTCAAATTTTGATCATCCGCCATTTTGGATCCATTTTGATCCAAATTCAAGAGGTCATATTCTGGTCATCAACTAACCTCACACACAAAATTTGACCTCTTTAACTTGATTTGGTGGGGGAGATATGGAAGATTCAAGAAATTTCATGACTCAAAACTTCCTCAAAAAGCCGTTTTTTGATCTAACTCCTCTCAATATACACTTAGGAAGCTGAAATTTGGACATGTTAGTATCCGTGACTCACTCTTTCATATGAAATCAAAAACGAAAGATTTGAGCTATTTGCCCCTTCTCCAGCCTCCTTCAAAATTTGAGTGATCCGCCATTTTGAAATTTATCGAAAAAACAAAAAAACCGAGCTTTTCAAAAATGTTGATGAACAACAAAAAAAAATAAAGGCACATTAAATGCCCAAGTAACCATTTGAATCAACGCCGGATCTCTCTCTGCGCTGTTGCTATAGAGGCGAGTAGAAAATTGGGCGGATCTCGCTTTCACTGTCGAACATATAAGAAATATACAAAATATATCCGTACGTAAATCATAGCTAAGCCGAGATCCGGCTGAAAACTTGTCTATACGATGTAGTGGATCTCACAAATAACGTGCGCTATATACAACGTTGTGAGATCCGGCAAACGGATCTCATGCGATCTCGCAATAACTGTGAATGTATAGAAATGATCTCGGTGTATATGGTTTTTATATAATATATACTTACACATATTACAAGTAGGTATCTCGTGTGATGCCTTGTCCAAACGAAACAAAAAAAAAAAAAAAAAAAAAAATGCAAACATTTATGCGAGTATAGGGTATATTGTATATACGTACTTACGTTAGATACCTACTCTACGTCTCGTATCATCGGATCATCGTAATATCCCAAGTGTTGAAGATGTCGACAGCTGAACAACAGCGCGGTGCAACGTTAACGTGCACGTATTTGTGGTTACGTATGTACATAGTACAGACATACATATTAGATACTAGTATGTTGGGTACTAGGTAGTAGGTACGCATAGCGAAGAGTCAAGGCAACTTTAGCGCCAGCGCCAGTCTGGTGACATGCCAACGAATTATCATGAAATAGTAATCAATCCCACATACTAACGTTACGTGCGCCAGTATTAAAAGGATTTTTCATAAATTTTCGTACTAAATCATTTTGCAACATATTGGTTAGGTATATTAGCACGTCGGCGTCGCGTCCTATGCCTATAGCGCATACATAATATTACCAGTAGTAATGATAATAATACCGGTAATTACGTACTTCCACGAAAATCACATTATACTCGAACTTATTCATCATTCACATTCGACTTTACGGTTTTACCTATGAACATTTTATATGTATTTAGTACCTTAAAATAGATACGAATAAATTTTCAATTTCGAACGTCTCCAACGTTAACATCGAATTACAAAAAAATAGACAAGAATGTGGAATAGGTAGTAGGTAGCTGGATTCTGAGTAGTTGAATTTTTAAACAAAATTAATGATTGCGCGTCAAGTGTGAAGTTGGTTCGAAAGAGAGAGAGAAAATTATGGCTGTATAATAAATTAATAATCCAATTTTAAAATACCGCACTCGCTGGTGTCCTTGGGTGAAATATGTTTGAAATAAGTTACGTAAAATTCAAACGTTCGCGATTCTACGAGTTTACAGTTTACAAACGTAATCTTGGTTTTTTACACGTATATTACCAATATGAATTTTTATTTTTTCACTTCGCAGGAAATATTTTGCGTATCGTGTATGTCATTTGTATATGTATAATTTGGTATTTTAGCATGGCTCGCTTATTATAGGAAGGGGGTATATATGTATGTCGCGACTGTATCTACTACAGCCAGTTGCTGTACAAGTCACAATGAAGATGTCCATAGACCTCATACTCACCAGTACGCATTAAAATGGAATGAGTTACTTATACGAAAGAAAACAAAACAAAAGTGGTGGCAAAACATTACAAAATTTAATGAAACGTAAACGATAAACAAAATAAGGAAATAAATAAACAATTTGTTCGACATTTTTTGCTACATATTATTACATTACGAATAATGTTAACAAAGTACAACGTATAGGTAGGTATTCGTATTACAATAGTGGTGACGATCTCGAGTATAGGAAAAGAAGGAAGCAAGGGAGGAATGAAAAAAGGGAAGAAGAAGTAGAAGAAGAAGGAAAGGGAAACAGAAACATAGGCACGCATATAACATTAAATTAGGTAGGTACATATATGTTACATTTATATAAAAGTAATAATAATAGTAAGTATGTTAGACATGAATTTCACCACGATGCTACGAAAATCGAAATAGATAGGCATGACCTTTAAAGATTCGTGTGAACAGGGTAGCTACAGCTATAGGCGACATACAATACATTGTTTAAAATTTGAAGTTTGAACACTGTTCGCGTTAGCCTGCAATTGTGCGCGAAAACAAATCCAATTCAATATTTCGCAACAGTGGTAATTAATGTCTGATCAGTCTTCATGCAAATAAAATATCTACTGTTAAGTGCATAGGTACAATCATGGTACAAGTAATATTCGTCACACTGTTATACAGAACAACACAATACACAAATACACATATTTAATATGCATACTAATATACTTAATGCACGTAATTAAGTGTGTAGGTAGCTAGGTACCTATATATACTCGCACTATAAAGTTAATCAAGCGCAGATATACATAATACGTATATACGTAGGTACAATGGTACATTTACCTACGTTTGCATATCTGTACTGTGTACAGTGCACACGATATTTATGTGTGTGCGTATGCACTGCTGATACCGCGTACACCTTGTTAGCGCAATACGCGTTATAGGGTACGTACCTATATAATAATTATGTATACATATGTGTATATGTACAAGTACACTTATACTTATGGTACAAAAATACGTAATTTTATAGGTAGTAATACACATATCGTATTTACATTAGGAAGGAGAGGAAAAGAGGAAAGTAAAAAATACGGAGCTATGTGCATATGTACAAATTTAATCAATTTATACAAGAGAAAAAAAATCAATAAATAAAAAGAAAATGATTATTTAAACTAAATAGTAGGTACCTATAATACGTACATACATATTATATAATATATATTATGTATAATAGAATACCCTGCAGTATACGCAGGTAGTAAAATTATACGATAACTCGGTAGTCATTTACGCCGTTGCCATTGCGATCATCATCATCGTCTTCGTAGTAGCCGTAAAAAATTAAAAAATAAAATAAAAAGAAACAAAGAAAGAAACAACAAAACAACAAACAAAGAAGTGAAAAAGAAAAAAAAACAATAATAAAAATAAATGAAATTTAACTGTACTAAGATCACGTGATTTCGTTTACATTTTGATGATGATGGTTTTTATGCCTTATTTTGACGTGATGCGACGTCTTATATACATAAGGTACATCGTTACTTTGTAACGTCAGGTTACGCACCCTTAAAGTTTGCAGTTTTAAAGAGATATCTACAGTTTCTTTGAGACCGGCCACCTTTCTGTTGTGCTCGTTAATGTCGAAATTCGTATCGAGCTTTAAGAAATTCAAACATCTCCTTAATGTTGGCGTTAATTTTTCCTGTCTCGTTTCCTTCATAAACTTGCCTCGTTTATTGAAGCCAATGTACCTGGTTTCGTTACCATCGGTTACCGCTGATCTGTATCTGGTATATCCGTTTTTCAACATTTCTTCGTAAAATAGGCAAGCCATTCCTCGGTATCGTCTCTGTAAAAAAATAAATAAAATTCCATTGTTCACATGCTATGTGCGCACATACGTATCCGTCTTTACTTATAATTTTTTCTTTCGCGTATCTAGGTACATATTTAATCAATTCATATCTAAGTATTATGGTAAGTCCGCTCTTAAGTAGTTTCGATAAGCGAGTAAGTATAGATTGAAAAAAAAAACACTAAAATAAAATGTGCAAAAAGGCAAGATTCTCCCTCGAGTCTCTGCGCTCATCTTTTTTCCCTTCAAGAAGAGAAAGCAGTAGAATCTAAAGATAGAGAAGTAATAACAGATTTTTTTTCCTTACCGATCCGATTAATTTCCAGTTTTTATTAAAACACAGGTATCTTCGAGATTCTTCTCCAAAAATTGTTAGTTTTCCAGTAAAATCTTTAGATTTGATGGTGAAATTTTCTAAAAAACAAAAACAAAAAAAAAACAGATTTTTTATTTTGTTTTTCTACGAAAGTTAAAACGTATAATAATATGTGAGTATCTATATTTTTATCATTTCAACTTTTCCAAGTAATAAAGCAGTCTTGATCAACCATTCGTATAATCGCGAGAAGTAAGGTACGTAGTTAAGAAATGAAGCAAAACATCGCACCCTTGGTTCCTTCCTTGCGATAATGGCTCTACGTAATATGCAGAATGTTCCATTCCGATGCAATATATTTCTTCATATTACATGTAAGGCAACTCGTGAAAGACTAAAAAGTATAATGTGGTGTTTTATCTACCCATAATATTGAAGGAGCCGAAACAGACTATGGGGAAAAATATTTTTCTACGCCACCTATGATGGGTGAAGGAGTGTTGTTCACAATTTTACACCAAATAGTAGGGGATACAATGCGATATTAGTATAGGTGGTAGGTGCGAAGATAGAATGAAAAATATGTCTAATATTTTTACAAATTTTTACGAACAACTTCAAAATTAGTAAAAAATTGTTGTAGGTACATATTTTTTGTAGGTATATTTACACTCATTATTTCCACACTTCTGATCGCATATCTTAGATCAATGACCGCTGGAGAAGTGCAAAAACGAGGGGGACAAAAATGTTTGTTTTTAAAAGCGTTTTTATAGGTACTCGTATTCGCATAATAGGAACGTTTATGAAGTTATGACTATTACAGGCCGAGTATGATAGAGCTATAGATAAAGAATCGCAGTACAGAATACAACGTAGTACGTATCGTTCGTAAGACATTGAATCAGTGGAGCAGCTGGGTAGCCAAATAGTTTAAACAAATGACTGAAAATTGAAATTTTCTGTTGAATAGAAAGTTGCTGACTAAAGAATGCATTGAGGTATCAAACTGTCAACCCCTTCCCAGCCCCCTTCCCCTTTTTCATTTTTCACTGGAAAATAAAATTATGAAAACGAAAAAGAACCGAGTTAGGAGAACGAGAACCGAAAATGAAGAATGAAAATCTTGAAAGAACCGAAAAAGAGACCAAATTTAAGAAACGGAGTCCGAACAGAAACGGAAAGGAAATCAAAATGTTCGGGAACGAACGTTAAAAATGGGAGTATATTTTTTAAATAGGGAGGAAAAATTATTTCATTTCCAGTAAGGCATAATTTTTCGCATAAAAATATTTTTAAACATTTTTATTTCAAAATAAAGCCTACGTTAGGGAATAGGCAGCTAGGTACGAAGTACATACTTGTACTATAATAATTAAGAAGGAGCTTCCGAATGAGCGAGATTATTTTCACTCGGCGATAATGGTTTGCTGTTATCCTCGACAGGTCGGATACGAAGCAGAAGGTGAAATTTATCACGAATCGAAATTTTTTTCACGCACGCCTATACTCGTTAATTTAGGTAGGTAATTATGATTTATGTTATCATTTTAACGTTGCAACACTTCCTCGTCGCGAAGAGATTCTCAAATTTGATTTATTAACGAATTAATAACATCGCGCCGCGCCGCACGGCGCGGCGTAATTATACGAACGTGACTAGTATCGAATCGAGTGATGCGCGACTGCATGATTCCAACTTTCGCAAAAACGTGAGCGTTCGTTTCGTCTCAGCTCCGAACGTATCGATTATTTAGGCCGGCTTCGTTTATAATTATTATTTTAATATTCTTATCACGTAACGCGTACGAATTAAAAAACGCAACTCGATAAAAGTATTTCACGAAAATCCGCTCAACTACCATCTATAGTACGAATTTACGCCAGTACCTACACCTATACCTATACCTATACGTACGTACAGGTACCCGGTGCATCTAAACGTCTACGTCAACGGACGCAATTATTGTACGCAGCATTGACGTTGAGCCAACTCGAGTACATTCCCTATTCCACAATCCGTATTCTCAGATATTCTTCCAATATCTCAACAACTTCTTACGTATGTACATACACGAATCAATGTTGAACGTACCTAGACCTATCGCTTAATAGCCCTTAGAACGTGAAAATTACGCGTCGTACGCACAAAAGCTCTTAGATCGGGGAAAAATGTAAATTTGGCGCAATAAATCGGCACGACGCCCACAAAAATAAATTGTCCTCGAGAGTTTGACTACATTTCTATACGAATATTAGCTATCGCATCGGTTGCCATACTAAGTAATTGATATTTCATACCTAATATAGCATTTTATGCATTAATAAAACAAATTGACAGGCGAATTAAAATACGATGTAACGCCAGCGCACCTCTATGGGTGGCTCGGTCGTCGCTCAGCAATAAATATCACGATAGAGCGGAGCGGCGCGGCGTGTACCTACTCGGTCGCGTATATTAACTTAAATGCCCAAAACAATCGAAGAGACGCGTTTTCACGAACGCTGATTGGACTACAGCGTATTATAAATGTACGCCCATAAATAATGTTTTCAAATTGTTCACCGATTCGAAACATCAATTACCTTATCTGCGTGATTTAAGTAGCCGTCGTACGAGCTACCGACGATGAAAGTTGCTGAGAAAAAAAAAAAAAAAAATCGTAGAAAAAAAAGAAATGAACTCGTGGGAGGAAACGGCCGCGGTAACACGTACAACAAGTTTGGCAACCTAAAACCTTAAACGCGCTATTCCGGAAAAAAGTAGGTACATAATTTATTTTTACAGACTAGAGCAGGAGCAGCGGTTAACGAGATTTTCGCGTTTCACATTTGCGACGCGATGAAAGCTATGTGGCATATGGTTAAGCGGTTTAGTACGCTATCGTCGTGGCGCGGCGCGGTTCGGCGGGGCTCGGCGTACGCCTTCAGTTTTCAAACTACATACCACGTCCTGGTGATTTTTGTAATTTGAAGCAGGGACGCGAGAACAAGAGATTTTTTTTTCGTTCTTGTTTCCGTTCTTTCGTGAATTTCTTGTTCTTGTTCTCATGTGTTTTTTCGTCCTCGTTTTCTCATTTTTTTCTCTCTCAAAATCTACAGGCATGGCGAATTCAATGTTTTTATAGAAAAATTATGAAATATTCAAATACCTATACCTATATATACATAATATATACAAATACCACTGAAGGATCCATTTTGACTTTTGATTTAAATTCAACTGAACTCACATAAAAAGCTCTATCTTTCTATGTCCATTTGCTAAGAAGATATGGGAGATTTAAGAAAGTTCGTGAATTAAGAATTCCTCAAAGAGTCGCTTATGGATCTAACTCCGTTTCAAATGCATTTAAAAGTCTGAAATTTTAATATGTTGGTGATCAAAAATTATTCTTTTATTCCTGTTCAGCCTTCCTCAAAATTTGAGTGACGCCTCATTTTGAAGTGTATCAATAAAACAAAAAAATTCTCTCGAGATATTCCTTAGAACATGCGTTCACCAAATTTCCAATGATTTTCATATAATTACTGCTTTTTTTCCCTCCTTTAATGGCCCAACATTTAATTTTTTCAAACGAAACCCCAAAAAAAGGCTTATTTTCTTGCATATCTAATATGTTTTTAAACGACTGAAATTTACATATGCCTATACGAGTAATATGTTTGTAATGGAAGTGGCTATATCAATTACAAATTGGTACGCTGTAACAGATATTCATTTTTCATTGAAAACTTGGCTAAAAAAAAAAAAAAAAAAAACAAAATCGTGTTCTTAGTTCTTGAAACACGAAGCATTTTCATTTAGGCGCACTGACTCTTTTGATTATACATAATATATCCTTGAACTGTTCATTCGTTCCCGCCTTCTCACTTTCGTTCCTTCATAATCATAATCTTAATTTCGTTTTTGTTCTCTTCCTTATTCTTTAAAAAGAATTGCGATTTTTTTCTTCCCGTGTTCTTGTTCTGTTCTCACAAGCCTGATTTGAAATGAGAATGTAAAAATACTTACGATACACCTGTGAAGGATCGTCTCGAGCGTAAACACGTCCTTTGCGATCAACTGCTATATTTTGGCTACTACAGTCGTTGTACAGTTTTACACAGCAAATTGATTTCAACAATAAAATCTGAAAACATAAAAATGCAATCCGTATAAATTAAGCGCACGGAATACCGTGGTCATGGTAGTGGTCGCGATCGCGTCAGTGCAATAATCCGTATTAGTTTTTAATCATAAATCGAAATCAAATCTTCACGTACTACCTACACCCGTTCTACGTTCATTATTAAATATCTTCGGGAATAGTAATTTCTATTTCACAATGGACAAAAAAAAAAAAAAAAAAAAAAAAATGAAAGCAGCTATGTCACATTACTGGAGCTGAGTTTTTAACTGGGGCTTGTTCAGGTCGCTAACCCTTTCATTTCTACAAGCCACACCCAATACAAAGTCTGAGAACGCCTATCCGCTCCAAAATCACTTAAAAGAAGTTGAACTCACGTTAGTAGAACAAAATGTAGTATTTCTTGCCATGCAATAATCATATGAACACATATTTCTCAAATTATGACTAATTGAGGCTGCTCAAATCATTTTCAAATTTTTCCGATCCGCCATTTTAGATCCATTTTGACCTACATTTTTTAAGAGATCATATTCTGGTCATGAACTAACCCTACATACGAAGCTTGACCTTCGTAGGTCAATTTGGTGACGGGAGATATGGAAGATTCATGAAATTTCCTACACCAATTTCTCCTCTAAAAGTCATTTTTCGCTCCAACTCCCCTTCAAATTCATTTGGGAAGCTAAAATAAGAATACTTCAGTCAAATGAGCTCATTTTATCATATGACGTCGCAATAGAAAATTTTTGAGCTCTCATGTACCCCTACCACATGTAGAGGTCAATGACACCTCCCCCCCCCCTCCAACACTCAATAATTGTACGAAGTCATACTAATTACATTTTCAATCATTTGAGGCTCCTCAAAAGCTGCCAAATTTTAATAATCTGCCATTTTAGATCTATTTTGACCCAAATTCAAGAAACCATATTTTCGTCACCAACTAACTCCACATACTAAGTTTGACCTTTCTAGGTCGATTCGGTGAGGAGATATAGATGATATTTACCCCTTCTCTAGCTCCTCCCAAATTTTTATTAATGCGCTATTTTGAAATTTATTGAAAAAACAAAAAGAGTACTTTTGCGCATTTTTAAGAAGAGTCCCTCACCAAAGTGTGAGCGAATTTTATGAATACCCGCCAGCGCTTTACATGGGTAATTAGGTATAAACGCTTATATCAAAAAACTAGACATTTGCCAGCTGATTTCAAATGATCTGAAACGGAAAAATTTGAAGAAAACTCGCTCAAGCTATAATTATTTTGATACACTGTTGATGTTGATATGTTCACAACTAGATACATATTATGATATCATATTACTATACACAAAATGTCATAAAGTGAATCAAATAAATCATGTAGACTGCAAGACTGAATGTTTTTTCTTTCATCAACATTTGATTTTCAACTGGTAAACTCGGCAGAATTGAGTAGCTTGATCTCAAAATGAACCTTTTGCATTTTTGGTGAAAATGAGTTAGGTATCGTTTCGGGTACTATTTGATGCGGGCTATCCGATAAACTTATCTTCGCGATCTCAAAATGCCTCGTTGTAAGAGAAAAACGTGCTCGAAATAAAACATTGCATGCAGCTTGACTCAACTTTTTTTGTAAAATGAACCTTTTGCAACACAAAATGTGATGGATTTCCCTCCTTGGAGGGAGAAAAGGGAATTGTTTTTAGGGAATCGTTTTCGGACATGAATAGGAGGGTATTACACGAAACACCATCGCGTCGACTTCACTCATTTTCCCTGTAGCAGTTTTTCGCCACTAATGAAAAAAGTGGATTTTGCAAAAGGTTCATTTTGAGACCAAGCTACTCAATTGTAATAGCACAAACGTGATTGGGTGCAGGTGAAGATGTTTCATAAAAAATTACAATTTTTAAAACAGAAAATACGTATGTACGACGTAATGCGAAAACAAAATCGTGATACGATAAGTAACTACAAGACTAGAAGGGTAGCGTAGTCTCGAAGGCACTGACCACCTTATGTACAAGTTATTGAGAAGGGGGAAGAGATTAATCTTCCTTCGAATATCAATTATGATTTCTAAAGTTATTATCCTTATAGCTAGAGTTCTCAAAATACTTAAATATGTCGTTTCGGAGCCAATTCATTTGTACACGCTTACGCTATTTTAATTAGCGAAACTTGCGCCCTCTTTTGCCTCGTGGGTAAATATTTACCGATCGAGCTTAAATTTTGAGCATAGGTGAAAATCAAAAATCAATGAAAGAAAGAGGCCAGCTCCTTGTTGTAAGACTTGAAAACATGACGGTAATTATAAGTATTAGACTGAATAATTTGTAGAATCTTACCGTGAAAAGACAAACCAAGTTGACAAAAACGGCAAGCTTTGGTAACCTGCGAACAAACAAAGAAGTAGAATTTAAAAGAAGTGGAAAAAAATACCTTGGTACGTAATAATAAGTTTATCGTTTGAAATTAAAAACTCTACTGAAAAAGAAAGGAAAATGCGATAAACTTGAATCGCATTATTGTAAGAGTAGAAGTAAATAATGTTCTCAGTAAGGCGAACAGAGTGCTCATCACAAATTCAGCGATTTTATTCATCGAATGTCACGTACATAAATTTTTCCTACACATAATGCCTGTACGTAATAAGTGTACGCATATCTATATATTAAACACATAGCCCTTGTCGTTAGACGATGAAGCTAGATTTTTGTGGTGCCCCTACCCTTAGGGATCCATCTCCTTCGTTTCTAAACGCAAAAAAATAATAATATTTTACAAATGCGAGAATTACAATGTCTTTTTAAAATTTAATACGCAGACTGCAAAGGTGTAAAAAAAAGGACAAGAAGAACAAAAAGAACTTGGAAATTGTAGAAAAAGAAGTTATGCAATTTTAATGAATTCTTAACGCGTTCTTTTCATCATGCCTAGCAGCAAATCTATGTAACTTTTTTGAACGTTTGTTTTCTATCTGCACGTTAGGGATGCCCTGAGATCACCGACCTCACTATCTTCCACTAAAATTTGGCACTGCGCTGCGTAAGTAAGGGCGCGTACATCATTATTTTTTAATTTTAAAAACCACTTATTAATAATAATAAACGGATTTTTTCATCCGATTCTCATCCAGGGTTAACGAGTAAGTAAATAAATAAATGAGTTAGTAAGCAAGCATCTAGCATGAATGGGCTAATCAGTAATGAAGCCCGAAGGAGGTCATCGAATGAAAATTGGTATTATTCGTTGTCATTATTCGAAACACGACGCAATGCAAACGTTTCCGTACGCGAAAAGAAATGTTGAAGGTAGCTTTTGTTCAGGTATACGATGCTGAGTGCAATTTTTAGGAAGCACTCCATTCAAGTATGTTTAACATTTCAGAGAATTTTATAATTCATAGGTATTCACGCGGAAATATTAACAACTTATATGTTCATGAACTCTGTTCACCAAAAGCGCTAAACTTCCCTCAACTATTTTCACTTGTAACTGAATAAAAATAGAAAAATTATTATTGTTGTCATTATTATTATTATTATTATTATTATTGTTATTATTAATATTTATTTTTTTATTTTTTTGTAATATAAGTTTTTTGATATAACATCGGTTCTCAGTTTGGACTTTTGTTCCCAACGATTATTATTATTATCATTATTTTTTTTTTATTACAAATTTTTAATATCTATAGAACATTTCGAGTAGATACAACTAATACTTAGGCAAACGTCATAATTTATTTACATCTTCTATTTTTACGAGTAGTACAGAGTTTGGCGCTTCAGGTAAATGCCCTTCGATGGGTCATATCGATGGGTCATATAAGGTATATCTACCTATACATAGTGTAGGTAATTAGGTGTATTGTATGTAAATTAGAGTGGAGTAAAAAAAAATGTTCTTCGATTTTCATGAAATTTTAGTGTGTTGTTTACTTTGAGTTTAAATAGTCCTGACCAAATTTTCAGCCCTAACCGACCATTTGGAGGAGCTAAGAGTCCTCAAAGTAGAGCCATTTTCGAAAAAATCAGTTATTTTTGCCATTTTGACCGTTCAAAAAATGGTTTTGAAAAAACGGCTAGCACTCGAAAGACGTAATTTGAGATGCTGAATTCGACAATGGTATTATCCGAATCGAGACCACGTTTAGATCTCTACAGTCGCGTTGAAAATTAGTACTTTGGAGAAATAACGCTTATTTCACCAGTTTTTCCTGACAAAAATGGGATTGTTCGCTATTTCAACCCCCACCATCCCCCCCCCCCAAAAAAAAGGTTCGGAAACAATGACTACCATTCCAAAGATGCAATTTAAGATGCTGAATCCGATTATACTATTTTCACGCGCGTAGAAGCGAAATCACTTTTAGTTCTCTACATGGTGTTCAAAAAAGACGCAGTTTCTTGAAAAATGAGTTTTTTCCATTAGAATGCGTCTTTTTGAATATTTGGAAACTATAAGTATCTATTTAATTGTGAATACGATTAATACATAGTTGATTTCAATATTTGGAAGTATATTAAGTCGCAAAAAGTTGATATTATGTAGGTTAAGCCATACAACGAGGGGACTGAAATTTTCCAATACTTTAGACTGAGAATAAATGTACCTATAGATTCTGAAATATAAATGAACTTTACCTACTCTATTACAGTTGTTGATGCAGCAAAACACACGCATTTTCGATGACGCCGTCTAAGGGTGGCAAGGTAGGGAGTGGGAGGGAAATATTTTCTTCGATATGACGAATTGACATTTGACAGCAATTAGTACGTGTAATTTGTATTGAATACTCGTGTAGCGAATAATGATTATTTAAGATATTATCTGCTATGCCCGATTCCTTTTTGAAACCTTTTACGTAGGTACTTTGCAATAAAAATTGCGTTTTCGAGTTCGGCAACTAATGTTATAATATACTTGAGCCTTTAAATATTAAGCTGCGTACGTAAACCTGTACACCCCATTCCACACAGTAAGTATACACTTAAGTAGGTAGGTCTACACTCTACTATTGAATTCAAGTATTGACCAAATAGCGATATGAGATAAGCGTAAAAAAATACGCATCGCGAGTATATGGGCGGGGAAAAGGCAACCACTAAGTACATACATGAACGCGGATACATTTTAACAGAGTCAATACCGTATATATGGCACATACTGTACTGTATACTCGTAGATACGCTAGCTAATTACTCGTATACTTATCATCAGAGTATATAGTATAGGCGAGTGAAAAACTATCAGCTCCACACCGCACCGCAGACCGTAGGAGCGTACCTTATTGCTATACATATTAGATACATACTCGTACGATTAGCTATTACGTATTAATAGGTACGTCATCTCGTACATCAATATGCGTAGCTATTAAGTAATAGGTGGGTAGGTACTAGGTAGATACAGATACAACGTAGATAGATATAGATAGATAAATAAATAAATAAATAGATAGATAGATACATAGTACGTAAATTCATTTCTTATCGCGTTTTCCTCTATTTACCGGCACATTACGCGCCATATCCAATATTAGTTTGTCACGAGCTCATTAGCTCTTCATAATATACTGTCATGAATAGCTATTTTGCGAAGCGGATTGCTTATTGTCGAAATAAGCAAAATGCGAGTAGATATAGTTCTTCGCTTGTAATTTGGAAACCTGGAGCGCGTATAGAGTGCCAGCATATACGAGTGCATACGTGTAGTTGTACGTCTACGTACTCGGCTGTTGGCGTAAGTCAATACGCTGCTTATTTATTCCAATACCTAAATAATATATGGTCAACGTTGAAAATACGAAAATATAATTAACTAATTATATGTATACTAGAAAACTAAGAAACTGGAATACTCTATATAGGCATTCGATTTGTTCACGTTACAACTTTCAAATAAAGGATTTCTGATCCGCTACTCTCTATGTATATCGGTTATACACGTACGAGAGCGACCTTACGCGTGGAAAAGAAAGAAAAATGGAAGAAGACGAGAAGGAAGAAGAAGAAGAAGAAGAAGAAGAAGAAAAAAAAAACAAAAATAACTCAAGCTATAGGTATTAGGTAAGTATAAGCCGTATATGTGTACAGGTACACAAATACTTATACGATATATTATAATAATAATTATCGGTCGATAATATAGTGGCAGTAGTTGGAAAACCATCAGAACATTCCGAACCGATTCGTGGCTGCGGCGGTTATTTATTGAAATAATTTCGAGCCATTAGATGTTAGAGAAAACGAATACATACATAACAACATTAATGTCGGTAATCTCCATTTACTATGTCACCTAGCTTTTAATATGGTAGGTATCTTAAAATATTGTTACCGCCAAACATAACGTAATAAGGAAAGAAATGAAAAAAGCGGTAAAACGGGCAAAGTCGACGTTCAGTGATTGCTAAAAAGCGATATTCGTTGAAAAAAAAGTAGATACACTATAATGGTGTACATATAAATATTTCCATTTCATTTACTCGCTAGCTTAAACAATGGCTGCTGCTGTTCGTTATCACCAAACTTATTTGCAAATCGTCGAAAAGTACCTGCATAGAACTTTGAAAGTTGAATTTTAAATAGATGAAAAATAAAATTCGAAACGAGTAGGTATTTCTTCCAGTGGTCGAAAACGCCAGCAAAACTTATTCAGTTCAAAAGTTTACGGTAACTTTCGCTGGATATATCGACTTCTCCTCTCACCAGAGCCGGGAATCGAAACAACATCCAATAAGCGTTGAAAACTTTAGGAATTGAGGGATTTATGAAAATAAAATCTGAAAATAGCGATAGATCATTTTCTTCCGGACATTTATCCGATTATACCTATACACTATTTTATCCTTCCTTTTAGACACAAACAGATCAACAGATGCTTACTAACTCGCATGCGAATGTTACGAAACAATTAGTACCGTAAGCAGACACCATGGCGCTACAGTAGTTCACAAGAGTACCAGACGAGGCCAGACACAGACTGGCGCAAAAATACTCCATAGGTATGCTAACTTGATTAAGGAGCGCGTAACGTTGTAAAGATATCACTCCCTGCACAAAGGTCCTCCTCCACACCAACCCTTTCTCCATCCTTTCGTTCAAAAATTTGCCTACATAGAGTGTTTTAGAAATCTCCAAGAATTTATTCCGTGTAAACACACCGTAAGAGTAATTTAAAGAATTTCGATATGCATATTCGTGTATAATATAGGAAATTTGAACAAACAAAAAAAAAAGAAATGAAATTTGTTAAATAATAATTTCCCTGCAATGCTGCACATGTTAAAACTTAAAAATTGTTTTTAAATTATAATTTTGGCTGAAAGGTGTTAATCATTAGATGAAAAAAATTAGTATTCGGTAAACAAATTCAAATAACTTCATTTTATGTGCTGAGAGTCAAAGTATTAATAAAAATTTAGTCCTACCAACAGATGAACAAAAAAAAAAACTTTTCATAATGAAATTTTTTTGATCGATAAATTTAGTCTATTATGAGATGTTTCCATAAAAATTTATTAGTAAGTTTCATTTTACAAAAATAGTACTGTAAAAAAAATATAAAATTTTTATTTAAAAAAATAAAAAATTAAATTCGAAATTTTTGGTTTATTACCATCTGCATAGCTCACTGGCAGAAAAAATGAAACGCATACCACATTTCGTCACGCGGTAGCATTTGGCCCTGAGAGTGGTTGCGTATTGCTTACGCTGCATGAAAAGAAAAATGCTGGGTGTATTTTCACCCAGTGTAGCATTCTAGGGTTAAATGATAATTATTAGATGTTCGATTACCAGGCACGTTATTTAAAAAACATCACATCTTACAAGAAAACCTTTACATATCTGCGAAGAATACCCTGACAAAAATTTCACTAACCACAGTAAAGTTTGATTCCTTTTAATACTTGGTAAAATAAAGGATCAACTAAGGTAAGGAGTCGTTGAGATGAGTACAAAAAACCTGCTAAAAATTTATTTAAAAAATTAGTAAAGAAGCAACATCCTGTAAGGATGGAATTCTTCCCTAAAGGGTTCGCTGCTAATTATGGCTTATTGTCATTGTAATGTTCAAAACTTGAAATAAATTACAGTAGACTAGTAGGTAATCCATATTTGTGCGGCCGAACTGTGCTTTCTTGTTTTGTGGTTTCTACGATATAACCTAACAAAGATGTCAATGGTATCATTTTTTGTGAACGAATAAGTGGTAGGTACTTAGGTAGTGCATATACGTATTTTGTTTCTCATACCTAATTCTTTTTCTCATCTCGCTATTCCTAAAATTTGAACTGTAGATTAAAAAACAAAAATGTACGCATCCATACCGTTGTATCTACGAGTAGTATACGTTTACGTACGCTATTTCCAAACAACGTTAATTCTTCATGTTTAGATACATATATGTACGCAATTGTATATGTAAGCGCGATGCGACAATGATGATGACGAGTATGACGTAGGTGCTCGTTGAACTGTATTTTAAACGTTGAGAAAATGCGGAAGATAACATTTTTATCACTTTATTTGACGCAATGTGTATTTTTGATTGTAAAATATCTATACTTGTATTAGTGAGTTGTGAGGTTTCGTTCTAATCGGATAAAGCGCGGCGTTGAAAAAAAAAAGTATATAAATGCACATACGTAGACGTACCTATCTATATACAGATATAGTAAGTATACAGTACCTACTCGTATACGTATACGTGTGTACATATTATATCGTTTCGAACGACCTACTTATTTACACGTGTTTGATACGTCGAATTGATTAGAATTCTCCCGTTTTAGTGATCGTTCTGAGCGATTATCTACCGTTCACCATAACATAAACATAAACATAAACATGAACATAAACAGAGATGAACTCGGAACTCAGATAGTAATGTAGGTAATCGCCTAAATATCATTGAAAAAATGTCTTTTATTTCTGGTTGATTTGCGAAAATGCAAAATAAGGTGAAAGATTCGCTAAACTTCATACAGCATCAGCATCTTTATAGCGATGCTTTTGAATCGCATAAACGGCAAACTTGCTGATTGGCTTCCCGTTCCGGTCAAATTGTTGTGCACTACAAAATGCGGCAAAGAAGCGTAGCTCTACGTACTATAAGTGTAGGTAGCTACTATAACTAGGTACAAAGTAATAGGCTCGCGCGTGTATACCTGTTTCAAAGATGTCAACAATTATAGGGTACTAACTATTCCAGCTATATTAATCAGATGTGATATGGTAATTTTTGTAGATACGTCTGCATTTGCATATACCTAATCGTGAACACAGTTGTCATAACTCATGGTAACTGATATTCAAATTCTATAGTATAGTATAGTATAGCATAGTATTTTCGTTGGTGTTAGTAGTGTTAAAAGATGTACGCAGCTATGCGCATGCAGCACATTATTCAACACTTGCCTACAAATACATACGTATATTGTATAATATAATTAATAATACATCCCTACGTACGCATATGAGCATATGTACCTAGAGACCTACTAGGTTGAATAAAATGGTATTAAATCTAATTTATATAGAATGACTTGATAAATCAGAAAAATAGAAAATCACAGATTATTAATTACGATAAAGCGGTTTAGAATTTACGAGGCGACGCGACAAAAAGATAATGCATACGGCTACGTCTCGGTCGCAGCGTCTGTACCCAGACCCACTACCCGTGATGGCTAAAAGATACTCGTACCGTACATATTATAGGCATAGGTATATGCTACATATACTAACTTACGCGTGTATCTGTATATATAGGTATGCATTGTTTAATGTTTAATGCCGCAAACGGTTAGCCGGTCCATAAAATATGATTTTTATTCGACGATGAAAAGAAAAGACAAAGAATTATTATAATACGTAAAATATGCGTCATCTTTGATGCGGTATCTGTAGTTGTGTACCTACAGCGTACCTCCCAGAATTGAAATTCGTAATATTTATTTCGTTGAGTCGAATCTACGTAATAAAAATTGTTATGATTCAGTCGAGCTACAGCAATCGTACCTTGTAATATATGTACCATTAACCATTAAGCCAGTATCTGCGTTTGTTTACATCTATTAAACATAATATACAAATACTACGTATAATATTTTCGGTTTCGGACCCCCTGTATATAAGAATAACACGTACGTAGGTAACTCAAAAGCGCAGGGTGTCCGTTGTTCTTTCATCTTATGTAAATACTAAATACCTATACATACGTATGTAGATATGTAACGTATTAAATCTTAAATTCTTTATTCATCCACTCAACTCGCCAGATACTCGCTTATGTGTAAGTGTATGCATTCGTCGACTGTCGTACGATTAGTCATTTTAATACTCTGCAGTACAATAACCATACTACATGTGTATAGTCGTCAACTGCATAGGTAGTAGGTAGAGCTTTACACGCGTACACGATAGGTAGTTAGGTATACAAACATACATTATAGACCATATGACTGTATTGGGCGCTGTAATTAATACATATAGCGTATAGCTAGTTAACTAGTAGCTACTACACGTAGACGTAGGCAGTTGGATACATATGCCTGTCGCGAGATTATTGTTTTACACGTTTATTAGTTACTAATAGGTGGTACGAGTTAGGAGACGTTATTAGATATGTACATCATGTACTACTGCTTAATGATTATAACTGGTAACCTTTTGCGTTTATCGGTGCTCCTGTAAACGGTGAATTTTTTTCCTTTCTGAATAAATCGCGATAGTAATTATGCGTGCAGTATACTATATGTGTACTTACTCGCTATATAGGTTTAGGTACTAGGCATATAGACATTATCTGTAAACTAAACGCCACTCCATACGTTAGCCCATAAGTACGTAAATATAGGCTAAATAGATCACATACTCGTCGCGTAGATCTAAGTACATACCTATAATGTAGCAGTGCTGTCCACGAAACTACACCCTCCTGACTGATGAGAGTGTTGCAGCCACATGGTTTTTGGTTAAAAGAAATGTAATTAATATTAAGGAAGTGCGAAATCGTTCTATTTTCGGTAATAACAAATGATATTAATTGAAATGAATCATGAGCGAAGCTCTGATGCCAATCACAATTCGATTTCATACAGTACTTAGATAGTTGATTAATTTGTATAGATTTGGCAACGTCTTCTCTACCAACGAAAAAATTTCATTTTTTTCATATAAATAGGTATACATGTACGTAATATAAGGGTTATAGTATAGTATAGTATAGTATAGTATAGTATAGAGTAGTATAGTACACAACATACTTATTACATTAAACGCAGGATTTTTTCATTCGTATTCGAGCTATATTATACGTGTGTTAAATAAACAGCGTCGATTAAATTCCAAAATTATCTTATCACCTGTTACGTTTAAATGTTTAATTACCTACAATTCGATAATCATTCGACGCCGTTACCGATACGGGCGGCTATACCTATACGTCCTATTGCGGCTGTCATACGAAAACGATAACTGCTGAGCGCCAGTAATAATTGAAACGGTAAAATTACAAAAACTTGCCGCGATTAATACGAATTGAACGACTGTACTTTGTAAGGTGAGTATTTTTTCTACACGCAGATATATGTTACGCGATCATCTAAAACCTTGATCTCATCAACACGATGATAGATTCAGGTCAGTCCATAAAAGAGTCATTACGTTCGCGTTCACTTACCAAGTTTAAGATTCGACCATTTCGCGCGCAGAAAAAAAATTTCCTGATTTCAGGACATTGCGACTAAGCAAGCGGCTTTATCTAAAATAAAAATAATACGTACTTACTAATAGTTGTAGAAAAGGTAAATAAAATGCTAAAATAAACAATATCTATAGACTACAACCTCAAAAAGCCCGAGCACACCGTGCACCTCCGGAGATGGGAGTAAAAAAAGGTTTTCTACCTACGATCTTTTAGCTTTCCAGGAATTTGGTACTTAGGTATTAGTATAGCGAATGAAGTTCAATACCGCGCGACCCATTGAAATCCACACAGGCAAAGCACCAAATTCTCTTTTCTACTCGTAATGTAAAATCTGTAATGAACTGTAGATATTAGGTTTAAGATTTTCCTTATAATTTGTCTTCTTTTCTTTTTGTTTTTCACGTTGAAAAAACAATTTCAAACGTGATTCATCCATTATTGAGAAGATAATGAAAAATTAATTTTCTTCCTCGTTAATCAGTTCCCCATCACCGCTTGGTATTTGAATTTTTTTTTGTCTAATGAATTTTTTTTCTTTTATGTAAATTTTTGACATTCACATTGAATGAAAGTCGACGTTATACTTCTATAATTATTTTATTCACTCTGTTATTGAGTGTAGGGAATGTGACGCTTTGCCTATCTGGATTTCAATGCATTGCTCGGCATATATATGTATGTGCATAATATATTTGTACATATTATAAAATATACATAAGTGTATATATACTGTCACGCATGTCACGCCGCTTATACCCTAACTTTCATATCATCGCCATTATAAGATTACATTTGAACAGGTACAGTGGATACTGCATACGTACATATATAACAATAGTCATACTTTGGTTTTTACTTATTTAATTTCAAATTCCGTTTCAAAAAACGAAACACAGTGTGTAAATCAAAATCAAGGAAGTTAAGCCGAACCAATGCTCGTAGTTCAGTTTGGTGGTTTTCGGTTCACTTTAGGGTATTTCAGTTCGGCTTTGGTTAGAGTTTTCTTATATTTTATTGTGATTTTGAGTTTTAGTCATACTCTTCATTCCATTTTAACTACAATTTTGACGAAGAAAATTCTAAACATCTGGTTTTTGGTTCGGGTTTGTGTTTTTACATCACTTACTATACTTGGAGTAAAAACGAAATTATATTTTAATTATAATTGGAAATAAAATTTTTCTAAAATACGAATTTATGTTTATCGTATACTAAGATGCGTAAATAATATTAGAAATTGCAACTACGGTAAAATACTCGTCTTGTCTTATTCTAGTCAAATTTTCGAAATTCAATCAAATCAAAAGGTATTCGAAATTCGTCGAAGATGAAAAAAAAAAAAAAAATGAAACCTATTTTATTTACTTTCATTGACACACTTTTTTTAGGTATCAATACATCTCTGTGTTTGTGGGGTATTATACCGTAGTTTTCACTGAAATTTTTCAAGTACCTGTATGGCTCGAGACGCTAGTGTTATTAGCAGTCCTTCGTAAAAATTCTAGGGCAACACATTAGTAGTAAATATTTGGCGAAATTAATTCCGCGTTACGATAATACGAGAGTTCCCTCTATATTCTTATTTAATGCTATCAATTTTAACGATATTTTGCCGGCCTTAAACGTTCCAAAATTTATTTGAAATCATTACATACTTCGAATAACATACTTTAAACTGAGAATACACGTAATATCATATGAGTTCGAGTACTTAGATATCTTATCAAGATTGAGAATACAAAAGTAGTTGATTTTAATAATACATACGTAGATTTACGTAATTACGCATGTAGGTATAGATACCAGCGTAAGATACTTGACGAATTGTTGTCTATAGTTGGTACCTAATTTAATTTCAAGCCCTTACTTAGAGGTATACTATAATTGAAAGGTCGTTACAGTTATACGTAGTAAGTAGATATCGTCTTTCTATGATTTTTGCAAAAAAAACGTGAAAAATTTGTATGGCATCGACGATTGCGTTGTAGCATGTATCGACGTGTGTTGGGCCAGGTGAAGCAAACGGCTGATCCTGGGATTCTCAGGCTCAACGCAAACATGACATCGACAGTACGAATTAGAACGGCACGACAACCACGTTATCGAATTTTAACGATCGTTACGACTTTATGTTTTTTTCTTTTCACAAATGAGCTGTTAGACCGTAGCCGCGATTGCCCCCTCATGATGGGGTAGGGGCCCGCAGTGCAGCAGTTCGTGGTTTTTTTCTTGCTTTTTTGATGCATTCAATTTCAAGAAATACATTTTTGCCACGTGTTATGGAGTTTTATTTCATATACGTTGGGTCGTCAGGAGAAGATCACATACTCACACGCAACAGTGTATTTCATATTTATACTCATAATATGTATACCTATTAGGTAGACGATAAAGGAGGTATTCTGCCACGCAATAATCGTAGATTCGTAAATCATGACTAATTCGACACGTACTTGCTACTTAACTATGCGAGAAAAAATTTTGTCTATCTAAGTAGCGTTAAACAAGCAGGTAGGCAGCACCGATTATTGGCGATAAGCGTTTATCCTCTGTAAGCTATGCAGTAGGCAGGATACATGAATGTAGATTGTACGCATGGCTAATTGGCTATGGGCCTGTGGCTGTATGCCACGCGACGTGTTTAATTTATTATTATGCTTATACAAAATATCACATCTCAGCCAAAATGAAAAATATAAGTGTCTAATAGATATAGGCACTCTGGTTTTTGATGCACCTAGCCAGAGCCACCTACGTAATACATGCACTCGTAGGCTACGTATGGAATGTTAGTGTTAATCGATGAAATGCGTTTAGCGTTCGTCATTTTTTTTCCTATCGACAGGTTGCATTTTAAAACGGTGTTAGGTTTTTTACTCGTATAGGTACTATTTCACGGTACATATGAGAGGGATGAGTGAGGGTGTGTTTAGGTGCGCGTGTTTGTGTGTGTGTGTTTTTTTTTCATTCACTTAACATAGGTAACTCTTTGTCGTATAACGCGCGAGACCTTTAACCCGTTTCAATCGGAATCTTGTTTTATAAAAGTGGTCCATACTATACTTCGTACTCTTCACACTAAACACCTTACAGAAGGCATAATTACCTACAGTATTATGTCGTAGTACCTTGTAGTAGTATCTAGGAGTAAAACTACAGAATGCGGTCGCTTATCATTCAATTAAGTAGAGTATACGTATACATAGGTATTATGTATTACGTATGTACGTACCTACATTAGGGCAGATCGAAAAAAAAAAGAACATATCTTGGATTTCGTTCAAATTTGGTGAGGTTGTTTACTTCGAATGGGAGACTTCTCCCGGGTGAAAGGGGAGGGGAGTAAGGGGTCCCTAAATTGCACCTCTTTTTGAAGAAAAAAAAATGCCGTGTTTGTGCTTTTTAGCCAGTCAAAATGGTGTGAGAAACCATTTTTAGCACTTCAAAGATGCAATTCGAGTTTATGCATTTTCCTGGAGCACCGCCATCCTTATTGGAACAAAACTCAAAATAAAAAAAAAAAATTAATCGTGATCTATTTAAAAAAATTTAATTTTTGTTTAAATTTTCAATTCAATTAATTTTAATATATACTAGTGCCTACTCGCCCCTTCGGGGCTCGAAATAAAAATTAAATGAAGAAAAAACAGTTAATTATATCAGATAAGTACATTCCAAACTGCACAACCCAATTTATTCTTATTTGTTAACCCCACCAAGAGTTCTTCCTTTTAGCCCCTTTATACCTTTGTGTAACTACCATTTTAAACAATTTTACAACTTTACCCTTGCTCTTGCCTATGTACAAAGCTTTTATTGAAATTTACAACCTTTTTTTCCCTTTGTATACGTGCTATCCTTTATATACCTTTTATACCTGTTATTCATAACAAGGATGCGCGCGCATCTCAAAACCGATTTCATTTTGATTTTAATATATAGAGAGATATTTAATTAAAATTTATCTAATATAAATAAATTCTTATATTATTCATTTATATTTTTAATATTTAATATTTTAATTTTAAAATTATTTTTAAATAAGATATTAATTTAAATTAAAATAAATTTTGTGCCAGCAATTGCGGTACAAGGTGGTCGAAATGTTGCAGATCGCGATATTTCAATATTATGAAATTTTCGCCGGCTCTGCATCAGTCATTTTTTGGCCCGTTAATTTTATTAATGTTTCTTTCAACCTCTGGATGTGCGTTAAGAAGAAATTTTTAGAAACTTTCCGTTATCAGCGCATTCTAATATTGTGAAATTTTCACTAGCTTTGAATGAATTTTTTTTTCTTTGCTGCACCAGAAATAAATTTTGAAGGAATGTTTGAAAATTTTTTGATACCAGTGCAGTCAGCTGCTGATCGCGATATTCTGATACGCATCAACACTGCTTTTCAGAATCAATCATCTTGGTGTAAGTGCAATGAATTGTTAACGAAGAAGATTTTTTTTCTGATTTCAATAAAATCGCGCTCCTTTCACTTAGGATTAAAAATTTTTTTGGGAGGTCTCAGACTCAAAATAAAACACTACTTCAAGAAATCTGGTCGAAATCCAAGATATAGGAATATTTTTTTCACTCCACCCTAATGTATGTATTTGTACGTATGTTATGCACTATTTTGTCGTCGAATAGTTTGAATTTTTCAGTTTTAGCTAGGTCGTAGTGCCCACTGCCCATTGGTTAAAAGTACCATCGATGCAATAATGTAATGGATAGATAAGTATAGGTTAACTAGAAAATTAGATTTCTAATGACACCTGCAAGACGTAAACATACGTATTTAGCTATATTTAGTATTTACACGGATAGATCGGTACGTGTACGTATTTCGACATTCTAAAGAGCATACCTGTAAGACCTGTGAAACCTATAGGACGTATAGGTGTACGATATTTGCCATACGTTGCTGATAGCTTGCATCCGGGTTTTTCGAACTCTGCCAATAGCCTGCAGCAGAGCTAGCAAGCAGGCACTGTTGTTGACAAATACATAGCAAGCACTCGTCAGCGCCATCCGGAATCGAGTTGAGAGTTGAGAGTCGCGACTCGCGAATACAATCACGGGAAGGTGAAATAAGCCTAATGCATGAGACGTTGAGTTGAGTTGAGTTTAGTTTAGTTTAGTTTAGAACGCTATTGCTATTCTAAAATCATTAATTAGCGCGCAAATCGTTATTGTTCGTAGTTAAACAGCTCGAAGATTAGGTTATAGGTTACCATACTAATATACTGTTTACTCAAATCTTTCGTGCGAATGTACTTGAAACTGCCCTTCAGATTTCCGTCTGAATGTCGCGAAGGTTATTGATCATACTCGCAAACAAACACACGAATGCTACAGACTACGGAGGTACCAAATTTTTTATTTCATATCCGTAATATATAGTATACACGTACAACTTTACTATAATATTTGAATTACGTATTGTGTGCCTTGACTACTAGAATACGGCAAATAGTTGCACACAAAAGTTCGAATTGTATGATAAAACATACGATACGTAGAGATACGTAAAAGTTACATATAATAATAATAATAATAATAATAATAATAATAATACACGTACAATTTACTGTTGTAATTAGCTTAAGCAGACGTGCACCCCCATCAAGAATTTTACACTTGCTGTGAGTGCTGGATAAGTAGTAATCATCGATTCGCTACGAACAATTATGTCGATAAGGGATAAGCGCGCCGATTAAACTTTGGTATAACGTGAATCCAAGGCTAAGTACGAGTACAGTACATTGGGTTAGTTTTTCTTTACACACAATGAAGAAAAAAATTTCCATAAAACAGAACCAATAAACTATACCAAACTATAGACGTAATTGTTTGAATTGGGCATTGGTTGGAAATAAATTATAGCGATTCTAATTCTAACTGTAGTCGTATAGGTCCTATATTTCCTAAATCTGCTGCTTATAGTTGCAATACTGCATAGTGCGCCCAAGTACTCTCTGCATCCTCTCCACCTCGAGTTTTTAGTTTAACCTGATCTTGGAAGGAGTGATAGGGGGGGGGGTGCGGTCGTAAAATTTTTACGTATTCGGAACATTTGCAATTATACGGCTAATGCCCAACTTTTTGGTGTACACACATATGTACGAACCTTATACAAGCAAAACGCAAAATTCCCTAATCAAATAGCTTGAAATCCTTTTATACCTATAAATGGGTTGTGATTGCGGTTGTGGTGACAGAAATCAGTGTTACAAACGCATTACATCTATTTGGTTGTTGGCCAGAAGAGATTTTTGGTGCTTTGCTTGTATAAGGTTCTATGCATGGTGAATATTTTGGTACGGTGCGGTGTACGGGCGGGGGCGGAGGCGGGGGGTTCGTATCGTCTGTACCAATACATTTTCATCGTACCTACGTATATAACTTCATTTCAATTTCAGTCTCCGTAGTGAATATGGAAAGAAGTTGGAGCAAAAAAAACGAAACCGCTATCGGATATTTATTCTTTACCTAATCGACGAATTGACCGAAAGAACTTCTCGGTATGAAGAGATATGCGAAAATAACTGGCAAAAATGCGAGTACTCTTGGTGGTAGGTGCAATAACAATAAAAAAAGGAACTACACATTATTAGAAGACAAGTAGGACGGTATTTTTTGCGCGAAGCAACACATGAATTTTAGATCAGTCATTTTATGAGAATTTTTAATGATTACACGTATTATGTATTTGTACACAATGCTACGCATGTCTAATACGTGGCTGTGGCTGCCTACACGTAGTACGTAGTAGGTACGTACCTTGGTGCTTGTTGCGATTCGTATGCCAGACTGCAGCATATTTGTCTAGTAAAACTCGAAAAATTTATGCTCAGCCTTTGCGAAAACTTACGCGATTGGACTAATATTATTATTTATACATACTAGGTAGTTGCCGAATGGTATGAGAGTTTTTCGATAACGTACGTATACGTAGTACGTAGACGTACACGGTACAAGAAATTAATTATACGAGTATCCAACGTAGGAAAGTAAAGGCCTGGCTAGGTAAGGCGCGTCAGCTTCTAGGGTGACACGGCGCGACACATCGCCACGCGAAGCGAAGCGAAACAAAAACATCAACAAAAATCTTTATTACGAGTAGATACGTATCTGGTGTAGATAAGTACGTACGATGTACGTAAAACAATAAACGAGAGAGAGAGAGTAAAAAAAGAAGGAATTTCACGCTGTGAAAGCAGTTGCAGTCGCTTCTATACGATGCCGAAGACCAAATTAGGGAAGCCGCGCCACGCCGGTTGCGGCAGCGGCTGCTTTCTGTCTCTATCGAAGATAATGATCGGGTGCATGTGCAACGTCTTGGGCTTACACGATGACCCATTGCTATATGTAATGCGATAGCGTTTTCGGCACAACGCATCGTCGCGTCGCGTCGGGTCGCGTCGCATCGCGTCATGGTTTACTCAAGCTCGTAAATCATTCGAAGCGAAAGACGTAAGTTATACTTACTACATAGGTATATTCACGCCACGAAGCCGCATCGTGAAAATAACTATAGATACCTACTAGGTATAGGGTATCAGGTATATTATGCAGTACCTACTATTTGAGTTGAGAAATTTTTCGCTTTTGGTAAAGCCGTATACGGTACGTATTATTATACGTGGTTCGCAGATGATGTAGTCAGTTGACGTAGACGCTTTTAAATGATCATAACGAAATTAATGCGAGTTGCTATGGTATAGTTGATGTACTAGTATGGTAGACGGCATGGCATCGCATGGCACGCGTCGCACTCGCCATCATTATTATAAATGCTCCATAACGCATAATAATATGTACCAATACCGTCAATACCAGCAGAGCAGATTATAATACGGACTATCAGTGTTGAATAATACGTATAGTCGTATATAAATACGGTACGTCAGTAGCTCGATATGTAATAACACTAATATGTACGTAGAGCGTGTATACGAAGCATACATGGTAGATGGTACACGCCTACTACGACTAATGAATATCAGTGATGCCAATGGTGAGCAAGTAAGATAGCGACGAAAGCGAAATTAAATAGCCGCTCGAATTCGATTGGAAGAACGACGGACGACTCAATGTACAGTTGAGCAGTTGAGGAGCAGTTGTCGACAGAGCGTGTTAATTGCTAAAACGGTTATAATCGCCATTGGCCATTCTACGCACGAGTATTGGGTTTACACTACACACTGCACACTGTACACTATACACTTACACGTGCTCGTACGTAGAGAGAGAGAGCTATGTGTATTAGGACTTCTGGCAGAGGTGGTGGTATCTAGTACTATAGTACGTAATTGTAATTACGAGTACTTATTTATGGTACTCGCCACGCCGCATCGCGCCGGTTAGTTACTTCTACCTGTGGGATGTGAATGAACATCGCTCCGCATTTTCACGACGCACGATTAACAAACGTATCATATTATCGCTTACACGTTTACCTGCACCAATTTGCAATCACTGTAAATATTATAGACTTGGTCGCCTCAGTCTCGGTTTCGCATCTAGTCTGTCACAAAAATGTGGCCTAGTACCGATAATGAAGTTCGCATTCGCGATGCCATCATGTACCTACTCATACCTACTTATTGGCGGCCCATCACACTGCCTTGATCATTTATCTACTTGGTAGCATTTACGTAGCTTCAGCATAACTTTGTACAGGAACGTTTTTTACTTTAGCTTATATTCTATACGATGGCGAGCAAATACTCATTATGTGACCCTGGATAAGAAAAGGGCTCCAAAAACTGATTTTCGGTTTTTTGTCGTTTCGGGTAACTGAACGCATGCTTTTTCATAGAAAATCATCGGAATAAAAAAAAAAAATGCTCCGTGAAAGTCAACATCTTGCTCAAAATGTTGCATACAGTATGAACGATTCATAGTCTTCTTCTTGGTATCCTGTAAAATTAGCGTTTGGACGCTTAGGTACCTTTTCTTATGCAGGGTCACATATTATGTATCTAATATGTACTCGTACATATATAAACGACTCTAAATAATTTTCTCTTCTTTTCTCTTATTTTTCAAATACGTAACTAAACAGTAGAAACTTACACAAAAACTTTGAGAGGACAAAATGAACAAATTATTGGGCTTTTTACTTCGTTTACCTATATTTGTGGAAAATATCGTAAAAATCAATGTTACAGAGCGTGGAATTTACAACCATCCAATCGCTATCCATTCTTTTCTGCGTTGCTTCATTCTCGATATACTTGAAAAAAAAAAAAAAACTTGACAAAGCTTCATAGTTCAAAAGCTCAATTTTAGGTTAAATTTAAATGTTCTACAGGTTTCACCTATTTTAAATTTTATCGACTAGCTATCATGTAAAACTTGACCTCACGTTCTGAAGGTCTGTCTCCTCTATTCGTCCACAAAATTACGAGTCCACCAATAAAGATTTACGCTCTGCATGCACTTAAAGAGAAAATCGTGACCTCACGTTAAATTACCTACACTTCCTCATAACTGACAGACTGTGAAATCGAATCGCTTTCAAGGATAACCAAATCTACTCGCTTTTGAAATTAATTCTTTTATACGGTAAAAGTAAAAATTACGTGACGTAACTTTACCTCACGATGGATCGATTTCAAAAATTAATCAACTTTAAAGGTCTACTCATTCCACCACACCTCAAAATTTCGAGTCAATCTGTCAATTTTACCCTTTTATAGAAAAAAAAAAAGCGACCTCACATCTAATCACGCCTCCTCAAGTTCTGTCTAATGTATCTAATATTCCCCAAATTTTAACGTTGATCGGTTGTTATTCAGTGTTTACCCTATTTATGAGATTTAAGGGGGAAAAAGTAACCTTATAATAAATCACGCTTTGTCAAACACAAAATTCCAGCAAATGATGAATTTCATCTCCGATCATCATCAAACCTTCAAGTCGATTTGAAGAGTTTAATAAAATTCCCCTCCTCGGCTTGTGTTTACCTTGTCGTGGTTAGGAGGCTTATGTGGACGCAAACTCAATAAGAACGAGCATAAAAGATAACGGCTAAAAGAACAGGGGGGAGGGCGAATCGCAGAGTAGCTCTCCCAACCGCTGGTCGGTTAAAACCTGTATCTGGCTCTCCCTCAGATCCAAGCGTCCACAACCAAAAACACTCAGGAGAAGGAAAACTCCGAAAGATAAACCCTTCAGAAGGCAACGGGAAACCACTGGAGTATTTTTCCCAAATTTCATTATGGCTGGAAAAACCTTGAATACGGCCCTTAGTCCGGGGCACCCTTAAATGGGGAGAGGGCGCTTACAATACCCCCGCTAGCCAAAAATGAAGAAGTAGAAGCAGTCAAGGCGATGAATAGGGTAATAAGAATCGGTACATGGAATGTACGAAGTTTGTTTCAAGCAGGAAAACTCCAAAACGTCGAAGCCGAGCGCAAAAGAATGAGTATAGATATACTCGGGATGAGCGAGGTTAGATGGCCTGCAAGCGGTACAACGAAAATGGAAAACTCGACGCTGTACTACTCAGGGTCGAGCGACAGCAAGAACAGAAACGGTGTGGCAATATTGATCAAAAATGAAATCATCGGATCTGTCATGCAGTTTATACCCTACTCGGATAGGGTCATGCTAGTACAGATGAAGACTAACTATCGTACGCTCAACTTGATCCAGGTATACGCACCAACGGCGGATAAAGATGAAGACGAGATAGAAGAATTCTATAATCAAGTCAACGAGATCCTCAAAGTCACCAAAAGAGGAGAAATCAACATAGTGATGGGAGATTGGAACGCCAAAGTTGGGGAGCAAGCACACGAAGACGTCGCGGGGTGTTTTGGTCTGGGATCACGGAATGAACGTGGAGAAAGACTCATATATTTCTGCACAGATCGTGAATTCTGGATGATAGTGCATAAAAGGAAAGATGCACGGTCAATCGAAAATGATCGCATACATGTGGATAACAAAGAAATCGAAAGAGTCGACAAATTCCTGTATCTGGGCACTTGGTTCCAGGAAGAAACCGATCAATCCATAGAGATCAAAACGAGAATAGGAAAAGCCAAGACTGCGTTCGCGAACATGAGAAATATTCTCACAAGGAAGGAACTGGATTTGAGCCTACGAGTGAGATTGGTCTGGTGCTACATCATGCCTGTTCTACTATACGGCATGGAAAGCTGGGTGCTGTCGCGCGAGTTGGAGAAGCGCATAGAGGCGCTGGAAATGTTTATTTACCGCCGTCTCTTGAAGATATCCTGGACAGATAAAGTTACCAACGTGGAAGTATTGAGACGCATGTCCAAGGAACGAGAGCTGTTAAACATCATTAAAGCGCGTAAATTGGAATATCATGGGCACGTCCATAGAAACGAAAAATACACGGTGTTCCAGAATATACTTCGAGGAGAAATAAAAGGAAAAAGAAGTGCAGGAAGAAGAAAGCTGTCATGGGAGGCGGATTTGAGAAGATGGTTCAAATGTCCCCGGCAGAACTGTTCCGCAACGCAGCCAACAAGGTGGTGATAGCCGTCCGTGATGATCGCCAAACTCCGGTCGGAGACGGCGACATGAAGAAGAAGAAGAATAAAATTCCAATCACCAATCGCGTTTTTTGTACTCTCAAAACGCATTGAAATATCGGAACCACGGACGTTAACTATAATATCTAGATATTTGGCTGCGTGCAAATGAAATGGCACTAAAATAGGAATACAAGCCGATCCCAGCACCGCAACGCATGATATGAAAATGTCATAAAAATCAATGTTACAGAGCGTGAAATTTGCAACCATCCAATCGGTATCCATTCTTTTCTGCGTCGCTCGATGATTTGTTGATTATACTTGGACAGTGACAAACAACGACCTTGCAGTAGTTTCAAAATTTGAGATGATCGACATTTCTAAATTAGCCACATAGGTATGTCTGAGAAAATGCATATAATATTAAGAGCACAACGTCGCGGTAAATGTGGCTAAAGCCAAGCAGCTACCGCAGCGACGAGCGCATTTTCGTCCCACAAGAAAGACGAATAGGAATTTAATATTGCAGCTAAATATCTAGATATTGTAGGTAGTTAACGTTCGTGATTGGAACTCTTCGACTTTGACACTCTTCACAATTTTTAATTGTTTTATCTGCATTTATTGAAAATGATACATTTAAGCGAAAAAACATCAACTCACCCGCAATCAAGTCACGTCATGTCCGATCGACTCCAAAAACTAATCGACTCTGGAGGCAACTCAGTCTACTACTCTTCTAAATGTTGAGTTGATCTTTTCATTTTTACTCGAATAATTATTGCCGGAAAACGATACTTTAAGTGAAACAAACAAACTAACGGTCGAACAAAACTTATTTAGTGAACGCCTAAGCGCAATCTACTTTCAGTAATGTACACTGAGAGCAAATGTCGCTCGTTTCTAGTTTTCCGATGGTCCAGTAGAATAGCGGTCAAGCACCTATACTAATGAAATTATACTCCCACGTGCTTCATCGAGCCATAATATAGGCACTAATTACATAGGTATAATATACATACGTAGGTAGGTAGGCAGGTAGGCACTAGGCAGGCAAGCAGGCAGCTAGATACGATATGAGTGCTGTGCCATTCGGCTAACGCCTGTATGTATGGGCCATGGGTTACATGTATACGAGTAGTATGTAAATCTGACTACCTGGTATACGCGCAGTGAACATTTTCAAAGCTTTATTCGCTATACAGACGTCACAATGACGTATTTCCAGCGTGTTCTACTCGGCTCGAAGAAGGCCAATAGATTCACGAAGTCGACTTTTGACCCGAAATGGGAAGCTTCATCAACTCATTATTACAACCATCCGCGTCGACTCGGCGGAGTATTAATTACCTAACATGGAACGTACAAAATAATACGCGTACACCTAGTCTAACCATAACGATGCGACGGACGCGTTTAACTTTAAAATACTCGTTTAATCGATACGCCCAATCTTTAATTTCGTGAATGAGCTTTAATGGTACGATTTTTCCTAATTACTATCGCCGCCACGCTGCCGTACCCCCACGCCGCGCCGCGTCGTGCCACGCCGTTTCAATTTTCTGTTCGCAAGGCGTTCCATCCCACTGCATCGTGTCGCCTCGCCTTCCCATCCTATACTCGTGCCAGGATTCAGCAAATTAATAAAGAAAATGATGCATATCACGACTCAAATTATTCCTTTTTCGTGATTCCGATCACGGATCATAACTTTTCGATCCCTTCAGAGAATCCGAAAAAAAGTTTCGTTTTCAAAAGTAGCGAGAATTTCAATTATTAATTTTCACATTGTTTTAATTTTAGCTTTATTAATTTATATTGAAAAAAAAAAAAAAAAAAAAAAAGGAAGTACTATAATATAATTCTGTAATTTGATTTCAATATAAACATTTTTTAAGAATTTTGAAAAAAAAAGACCTAACCTGCAAACACTTTTACGCATGATTTTATAATCAAACATGATGAAAAATAGGTAATCCCCAATCCTATTTTGAAAAATGATTCGTTTCGCAGATCATTTCCTAAAAGTAAGATCCTGCTTGTGCCATAAGTTTTACTTCTGATTCTAATGTTAGATATACTCGCATCATAAAAGCTTTTCATCAGATTAGTCACCAACTTTTCAATTTTTTTTTTTTTTTTTGATATTAAGACGGTAAAATTTAACTAATTTTAGATGGAAAAAAAATGCGGAATTCATTTTTTTGACATAATTTTTAAAAGTAATGAACCTTATTTTGGAAGGTACTCATCCCACCAACTTTGAGCAGTAATAATAGTACATTACACAACAAGGGAATAAAATAGGTGATTTCAAAAGAGTAGCTCATGCTGTAAGCTTTCCACTTGTTCAAAATAGCACTTTATTCCCGATTCGCGTAGACTGGATAGAATTAGAAGCTCCATCGCCGAATTTTTTCCATCACTGACTAGTCTCATCAACTTCTTAGAGTCGATAGAATATGATACTAGCGATGACAGTTGAACAAGGGTTATAGAATCTGGCACTCCAAAGGACGACTCTAATTACATCAGCTGGCAGTTCTATGGGACCCTTGATACCAAGGTGTGTAGTGCTTGCATCATCCTTATTATTCTTCTGATGAAATTCAAAACTGATAGTGGCGATCTTTATTAAATATTTTGTAATCTTTTTTTTTTTTCAGATACATCGTCATTTTTGTTTAAACCTCTTCAGGCATATCTTTAATTTTTTTTTAATGTTGAATAGTGGAGAACTGGAGATACATGAAGTCAGCAACTAAAAGGTTGCGTATTCTGTGACGAACAGGCCCGGATTAAAGGGAAGCTGGGGCAGGGATCTAGAAAGGTTGTAGGCCGTGGCTAAGCCTCATCATTTGAGGTCCTTTGATTCACAATGAATGATTTTTGACGATGTCATAACTTGATGCATTAAAATATATATTTAAAATGTTATGGAAGTGCATTGCTTACTCCTTAATCTTTTTCTATTGAAAAAAAAAAAAACATATATGCTGGTAAGAATTCTTAAATTTATTGTAAACGATCAAACGATCAGAGGGATATTAAAAATATTTTTACGCTTTGTGCAGAAAATTTGAAAATTTTGAATTGAAAATGACAGCAAAGCTTTTCATGAGAAAACAAAAATTAATTCTCAATTAGAAATCGGAACATGCACGATGATAACAAAATGAAGTGAGGATGGGGAGGTCATGGTACAAAAATTAATTACAAAGGCCTAAAACCGTCAGTACCCCCGACACCACATTAGCTTAATCCGACTCAGATAGCACGATGGTTGATATGTGTCTGTGATTACTGCGTCAAATGTAACGTTTTACCTACAAACATTTAATGATTTTTGTTTTCAATTCTTGGCCTTCTATGCTCAAAATTTGATACCTGAATATGTTTAGAAAATTTTTTGCAATCCGAATAATGCTAGTCGAAATCCTTTGAAATTCCTTTACAAATGTTTTGATTATTCCGTTATATTTGCAAAATATCCATACCACCAGCTTGCAAGTATTGTTGATGGAAGCATAGCTTACAGACGTACCAATAACGCAATATATTCGATAAGTGCAACAAAGTTTCTATTGCCTCAATGCCCGTCAAGTTTATTTTCTCAATTTAAATTATCATAAATTATAAGATATTACGAAGGGCCCTAACAACTCTTCATCTCGAAGAGTCCACCAAGGCACCTATATCAGCAAATTTTATTGTTGTTGCATTTGGGTCACAAACATATGAGGAATATGCAATGCCTGAGCAAGACATAATTTATTTTATAGCTTTGCTCTATACGTACGCAAAATTGTACATCATCAGGATGCAACGTTCGTAGTTATAGGATACATTGTACTTCTACACGCATTGAACTATAATTTCAACTAGTTCACATCTCGTAAATACGTAACAAACATACATACTCGTAGGTATACCTACTGGAGGGAGACCTAGTCGAGCATTGTATAATTTGCCTTCATAATTGTTGCTAGTAAGAGTAATTAAGTACCTATGTAAGTAAGTGGGTAAAATAGGTTCACCGATACTCGAAGTAGGGTGTATTACACAGTGTACCTGCAATACCAATAAAAAATGTTATTTTCCAAACATCTGAATCAATGTTTAATCAGTCAGCAGTATGTCAAATTTCAATTTGAAACACAAGAGAACAAAGGAAAGGAAGGAAGGAAAGAAAGAAGAAAAATGAAACATGCAATATTCGGTAAACAAGGCATGGTACGTACATCTATACTACGTATATTATACGTATAATAGGTAGATATTGATAAGTGTAGTCCTTTTACCTTGTCCGTCATGATTTCAGAATACAATAATACATAATTATGCATCTATATACTTTGCATATGCGATAAATTATCTTTTAGTCGAGTTGGCTACGCTAATTTGTTGAACTTGGTTGTTATACGTAAAATACAAATACCATTGACCCGATCGGCCTTTTCTTGCTTAGTTTGAAATCCAAATGTCTAAAAAAACGTTGAATGCTGAAATCGTACAGAGAAGTCCAATAATGTAGTCAGCACACACCAAGGATGATCTACTTAAGATGGCTTTTTCTCGCTGAATTTTTGTTCGTTTGTTTTTTGCGATTTTTTTTATGTTTTTGAAAACGATCGACTATCGATTGAATGTTGAAAATAGCATAAATTAAATACTTATTTATGTTACCTAAATCTATTACCAAATATGCATATAGGTATTCGTTTGCAAGTAAGTACTGTATAGCTGTAGTATAGGTACTAATAAGCGCATTTCCGCCTGATTCTTAAAAATTATAAGTATTCGTTACTAACGAATAGTTATAAATTCACAGAGTGCGTACTACCTAGATATCACGTTCGAGTATAAATTACTCGTTTAATAATTAATATCGTGTCGAAGCGGGAAGGCAGCTAGCAACAGAGATTCGGAATGGAAACTCTACAAAAATCGACAATTTAGTTCAGAGTCACGATATCACTGCAGCACGTACACATACATATAGTTACTTACTGATTGCACACACACAGATACTGCGTTCGGTGTTCGCTAAAAAGTAATCGCGTGCAACGCTTAACCAACGCTGCACTACGCCACGATTGCGCGTCGTAAATCTTCGCAACAAATTACCTATACTGAAATCAACGTTTTGCTCCATAATGTGAATCCGCTCGTATCTCGCGTATACCGGTATACGAGTGCTCGGGTAACAACTATATTAAACGAATAGCTTAAGCTTCGACTCATTCGTATATAATATCGTATCGTTACTTGCGATCAAATGACGAAGGCAAAGTTGGAAACTTTTTCAAATATTCAAGTTTTTCATTTATGTACCTTATTCTTTAACCGAGTACAAGCTATGTGATTTAGAGGGTTGGAGTTTTCCTAGAGACCAATTTATATAGATTTGCTGCTTCTTGGCAAATTTACTTATTTGTCGCTTTGACATTCAGATGTATGTATTTTTAGACGACTGATCAAGCTCCATACTACTGTGCCTAAGAAATAAACAACGATTCAATACTGCATAACTTTAAAATTACTGATGATTTTTGTTTTTTCTTGTATACTCCTATTATGTTATTCGGAACAAGGAAACAAAATTATAAATAGGTACAATTGTACATAGGTAGTACATATAAGCATGTACATATCTTATGGTTTTTTCGATATAAATTAAGAGTATTGTAGATCACCAAAACGGAAAGTTTTTATTATCTGAAAAAAAAAAAAATTAAAAGTTATCTTTTTTTGGGGAATTTTTTTCTTCATTATCAAAAAAAATGAAAGATGTCTTAAACGTTAATAAAAAAAAATTTTAATTTTTTGAAGTTGATTTAAGAAAAAATGTGTAGTTTTTAATGGACACACGCAAAATACGAAATTACTATATTAAAAAAAATATATACTCGTATTATATACGTACAGACTACAGAAACGTAATTATGTAGTGTAGATATATAAGTTTTTTTTTGCGTCATTTAAAAAATGGCGGTAAAACATACAAAACATGAAGAAAAATTATCTAATAATGAAATATGTAGAGGTTTAGAAAAAATGTCTAATTTCCATCGATTACAATTTTTTTATATCACCACAAAATATTTTACCATTTCCAACATTTTGCCTCTCAAGACTGTGTAGTGTGTAGCTTACGTGGCCTGCGCGTAAATCCGTTGCTGGGGGCTAGGGTGTCTGCAGCCCTTGGCTCCACCATTCAGGGCACTTTTGGTTCAGAATGTATGATTTTTCACAATGGCAAATTGTGAAGACATATAACCGTCAGTAGCTCTCAACCCCACATTAGCTTAATCCGGCTCTGACTTTCTCCATATCTTTGCGTTTGTAAACCGCATTTAAAATCAGAAGGCAGGTACGCCTAATTATTTTTTCTACATAATTATGTACACGAATGCTACAGTGTTAAGATTGTCCGAATGCTGAACATGAAGCGATACAGCCATACAGAAAACACTTAGTTTCAGCATACGTTGGGGGAAACTACATTTTTGCATGAATCACGGCTCACAGTCTTTGTAGATGGGTTAGTTACTAGTCAGCAACTGGCGCTTGGGCAGCGCATAGCTCATTTGCCGCCGCTTCATGAATCGATAACTTCTGCTTTGTAAGCACTTTTAGTTGATACTCGCTGCCTGTGTTTACCTTCGTAACTTTTTTACTATTGAGTTTATTGACATTCGGACAGAACCAAAATCGTCATATGCGGGCGAGGCGAGGCGACGCGACGCGACTCGACGCCCTCTATATGATAACGAAGGCGAAGTATCTACGTTTACGTAGAATATATTATGATAGGACGCGACGCGAGACCACATCTGCAACGAATGTCGGACGATTGTATAGAATTTTGTTTCGTTGCTTGTGAAGAACGTTGGTATTTGTATGCAAATAGTGAAATACATCTCATGTTATGTTCACACCAATGAAATAGGTAGGTAATCGAAACAACGATTAAACAAATCCTTATAAGCGTAATTTCATTTTCCTAATGTGTACATTATACCATAACTAGTCTTAAAGTCTACTCCACCGTCTGAGCTACAGCGCACTGAGACTGACCCATGGTCTTAACATCACTTTTAAGTGTTTTCGATGTACGTTTAGTAGGTATGTGTGTGTGTGTGTACGTGTATGTAACTGTCTATCTGTATCATACTGTATACGGTACACACGAATTTTGGTATGACTGGTATGCGTTCGATTCGTTTTATACGCGGTAATACAGTATGTGAGGCATAAAACTTAAAATGAATATAAATTTTGTACACCACTTTGCCGTTTGAAGAGCATTGTTAAATAAACAATTCCGTCTCACCGCGCCGTATTCCGCGTAAACTGAACGTTTTGTATGCTTAGTTATAGTAAAAAAAAAAAAAAAAAAAAAAAAAGGTGTGGCGGCGAAAAAGAAGAAGAAAGAAAGCTTTTACGTACTCAACCACCAAACGAAAAATACGCTACACCGGCTCCTCCTCGTATACGATGATAATTTATTTGTGTATAATCGAAAGTATAGTAGCCTACAATCCGAAGACATTGGACGTGGACGACGAAAGAATTTCGTATCCATCCAGTAATCGTAAATACAGGAATACCACTGAATACGGATAAAATACAAACAACTCGACACGACAAACGTTAGCGCCATCGCCATCGCCATCGCTATTGCCACTCGCCATCAAAAGAAAACACAATTAAACATCGAGCTATATCCAAGTAGGCGTTGTGAACGTGAAAAATTGTAGCGATAAAACGCGCAACGTATGGCATTGCGTGAACAATTCATAAGTTGACCGCGAAAGTAACGTACATACGAGTACGTATACGTAAACGATCAGTATGACTACGATTGTCCACTATACGTATAAAACGGGTACAAACGCGCCAAATATTGGGTATGTTTTTTTTTTTTTTTTTTTTTATTGATGATGTTTGTTTTTGTTTTTTCCTTTTTTCCAATTATAAAATAACTCGAATACTTTGCATGAAATTTTTATTCAATTTTATTCATTGTTATTTTCGAGAACTTTAAAAACGAATGAAGGCGTGTGTATGTCTGGTATTTGCGACATCTTCAATTAAAAAAGTAAACTCGTTTGTATTTTTTTTTTACATTTTAAAAATAAGATGGTAAAAAAAAGTTATTCGGCCTTCTTTCGCAACTTCAGCATCCTTAGAGAAATAGGTATCGAGAAAATTTATTCTTCTGAGTCTAAGAAAGATGAACACAACTGAGGAAAAATAATGAAGATGATCATGACAAATACGGAAAAACTATAAATATGCATAAAATAGTCAGAAAATTCGTAACGTTGCATAATATGCCCATCACAACTCGACAAAAAATGTCACCAACAACAGTGATGGTTTTTTTTTTTGTAAAATCAAGGTAAATTACTGCATAAAAAATACAAATATTTTTCAACATTTAAAACCCTCCTCTGGGGCCATAGCACATACGTAGCGGTGAGTAACACAAATAATACTTTCATCTACAACCTCGAGAAACCTGTCTTTACTTTTTCTAAATTCTAAAAATACAACTCACCGACTGAAATCCATTTCATTTCGAAGGTTAGATAATATGATATACCACGTACGTTGCTACGTACGCTACGTACTACCTACGTAGGTTAGGTTAGGTACATTACCTAGGTGTCTCATATTTTAATATTTGTAGCTAATTTTAGTTTTTTTTTTTTTTTTTTTTTTGTTGTTGCGTTAGAATCGCACAATCTTTGTCGAAGAAATACTTAATTACTTACACACGATACAATTTAATATTACCTACACTTTTGCTCCTTTCGACCATTTTGGCCTTTTAAATGCAATTTTTTTCTGCCAAAAAAATTGGCATTCACAATTTTAGAACATTAAAATACCGTGACAAATTTCGTTCTGCAGGGAAAACAAAGTCACTCTTTCTATATTACCAATTTATTATATATACATGGCTCTACTCATTCACCCACTGTTCGCTGTTGGGTGGGTAATTTGTTAATTTCTTTCGATCAGTACCTACAAGCGATTTTTCTCACGTTACAGCTTGAATGTAGAAATTGGTATCGACATTCGATCGATAATTTTAAAGGACATGTATGCGTATCAGCCTAAGCGATGCTTTGAAAACTAACATTCATCGATGCCCGTATAAAACCGAAATGAATGTCGATTATCCATTATCGATATTCACGTAAATCAACTAAGGGACCGACATCTGAATGGAAATTTTACAAGTTGGAAAATTATTGAAAACTTATAAATTAAAAATACTTGATCTTAAACAAGTATGTAGCACCTATTGACAATTTTTAAAATTAAAAAAAAAAAGTCAACTATATTGCCAGGATTTGGTATGACATTCGACCAAGTTCAGGAACTTCTGACCTTCAGCTTGTTTAGTAATAAGTTTTCTGCGCAACCATCGGCAACGCTGGTCAGTTTGAAACATGAAGTGAACACATTTTTTCATTTACAAATAAAGAGCTACTTATAAAATTCAAGAAAATTTTCTTTAAAATAATTTTTTTTTCTCAAAAATACCATAATCAAATTTTACTAGAAAAATGGGCACTTGCACTCTAATCAAAAGTATTGGGCAACTTTCAGAAAAATGAATTTTCAACTAAATGGGTGATTCATGGGTTTACCTACTTTAAGATATTTCGAACTCAAGAAGGAAAATATGCTCGATTGCAATTTGGCTTCAAAATGACTTGCTACGTATGTTTCAGCATCGAAAAGCTAAGACTTAAGGAATCCGCGCGGAACAAAAATCGAAGAAAAGCCAATTAGGGATTAATTTTATTTATTAATTTTGATCTTATTTTAATCGAAAGTTCACTAACTAACTGATCAATAATCTTCGAACTTGAATTTCGAAACAGCTAAAAACTACGAGATTAATCATAAGTTCATAACATCCGAAAATTAATACCTACATCTTGTAATTTTCAAATAAACAGTAAGTCAACATGTAGTTATAGTGCCTTAATGCAAACTGCCATGCCACTAAGAAATACGGGGTGCCTCACAACACTACCTTATAATAAAAACAAGGGGCTTTATGAAAAGTAAAATAAGAAAAATCGGTAAAGCATAAAATGTAGACGCTCCAAAGTTACAATTTCCTACAAAAAAATATATAGGTATAATGAAAAACATTCCTTTAAAGTGTCTGTAAATGATGCGATATTCTGGGAAAATATCATTCAAAAATTTCTATCGATTCGATGATTCAACTTCAGTACAGCAGAAGTTTTAAGAAAACCTGATGATAAGAAAGGTTTGAAACTTTTGCGAAAATTTTTCAACGCTTCGAAAGTTTTGAAGGTTCAAAACGAGGTGTCATTGTGCTCCTCGAGCATGTCAGCATCGCGTGAAATATAGGTACTCGTAACTTATGAGAATTTAAATCGCATGTTCCAGAATTTAGCGGTTGAAACTTGAAAGTGTGTTCTAACATCATTTCTCGCGAATGTCTGATTCAAAAAAATCTGGGAGCCAAACCTATCACTGTTGCATTCGCGGTACGCAATGCATATTTGACATTTTTGAGTAAAAGAATGAAGAATGGTGGGGCAAAGTTTTGTTTATTAGAAATCTGTGATTTGTAAGCGTTGGCAGCTAGGTATTCATCATTCAGATAGTTATTTTTCTACATTTTTTCTGTACTGATAAGACGGCGTTGGAGAATTGTGAATAATTACTCAATACGCTTTATCTTCAGACGCCCCCTTACGAAATCATTCTGACCAAGAAAAGAATAAAGAGTAATATTCAATATACGTATGCGTATACGTACAATGCATCATCGATTATTTGACGCTAAAAATTTTCTCTCTTTCATTTGACACCTCAATCATTTGACGATTTTCCGTATAATTTGACGCATGAACGTAGCCGAATCTCTCATGATGAGACGATGACGTATTTTGATACTAAAAAATAAAATCAGAATGACTTAAGTCGAATAACTGACTTTTTTTTTTAATAATTTTATTTAGTGATTTAACTACTTTCAACTAGGTATTTAGGTTTTTTGTTACGCATTTGCTCGTTTTTAAACATTTTTTAATATTTTTAAAAATTCATTTCACCATTTTTACACCTTTACGTTTCAAACATTATTTATATTGTAAAAAAAAAAATTATTCTCCGCATCATTCGACGTTTCTGTTATTTGATGTACTCCATTCTCCGACTGCGTCAAATAATCGGGGCTACAATGCGAGTATATATTTTGTGACGCTGGGCTATTATTACCCTTCAAAAGGAAACTGTGAAATTGAATCGAAAAGTCGTATATTTGGTCAGTTATGTAACTTATGTAACAAATCAAAAAGTACTTATGACTTTGAAAGTCTTATAAATCACATCAAATGGTAAATTTAATCAAAAATTAACATTTTATTTCGAAAGTTTTAAAAATAATTTTTGGTCGTGGAACTTCTTAAAACATCTTATAAATCACATCAAATGGTAAATTTAATTAAAAATCAACATTTTACAGGTGCCGATGATATCGTTTGCAATGTTACACAATGCAAAAATAAGTATATTTGCAATAGATAAAAATTTGAGTTGTGTTTTCGAAAAAGGGTAATTTTTTTCAAAAGTTGGTAACACTGCTCGGGCCCAAGGTTGATTTTAATCGTACAACGCGATATGTAAGCTCCTACATAGACACACAGTGATGATTACGAAGCGTGTAATTAATTGTTGACCAAACTCTGCATACTGTACATGTAAAAATATCTCGCGTTCGTCGACGAATAACGAAAATGGCATTCTTCTTCAACACGCGGAATGTGATAAAGACGATAAAGGTTATTACCAAAATTTAATTCGACATTATTATCTACCGTAATAAACATAGCCCATAATTCACACTTATAATACGCATGAAGGCGCCTGCGTACACGTGCCCTTACAATATACAGTAATATAATAGAAAGTTTACGCGTTAGATGATGTTTTCTTTTTTTCGATTCATATTATTTTTTATTTGATCATTTATGAAGGTTTTCGCAGTCAACGTTTCGATTGGAGAAAATTGAGTCTTGCTCGTTACAATGTACCTACCTATTACATGTAGGTAGCTAGGTACTAGATAGATGATGAGTATCGTATAATATACGTAAGAAAAATAATTCGCATTTTGCATTTGCGGTACTTACGAAGACGAATAGAGACGCATCCAGTAGCGCAGTCAGCGGCAGGCCGAAGATACCGGCCAACCTTTTACCATTTCTATTGTTCCAGGATATCCTTTCGTTACGTCTATTATGCCGAAAAATCGGCCGAAATTGCAGGCTCATCAACCGTTCACGTAAAAGCGTAGCGTACGTTTAATTGGGCCCGAATTATAATCTCAACACGCAAAATCGATTATTCGATCTTTTCGCGGATTCTTCGAATCGTTTTGTCAACATCACCAGCGTCTAGCTATAATGCAAATCGCGATTAGCGCACTCGATAGGAACGTGCCGAATCAACCAACACGTGTTTTTAAATCGCTATAGGTGTAGGTACACGCACAAAAATATACAGATACACCACAACAAAACGACGACGACGACCGTAAAAATTGAAAATATTCCGGTGACTACGCCGCACCACGCCACCTCGTTTTCCTATTTTACAGAAACCGCAACAACCAAACTGTATACGCGATAATTAAGCCGATAATTACTTGCGACACTTCGCTTTAGAGTCCACCATAAAAATGTTGTCGTTGATATTCATCAAAATGCTGCCTTAATAATTCGCAAGGTAGAAGGTGCTCCATCCAGATAAACAGATCACTTTTTCATTATCATTACTATCATTATCGTCGTGTGTTGTATGAGAATTAATTTAGTTACGTACGACTCGCGTAGATTTAAATCGAATTAAGTACCTATAAACGAATATAGATTTTTTTCTTATTTCTTTTGATAATTAAAATGTAACAAAGGCGAATAAGTGGTGAGCACTTTGGTTTTCGTTATGCTAAAAGTAAATTTGAAATTTACTGAAAATAGCATTTTATCAAAACGGATACTTCAACAATTATTGCAACGAGTTTGTTTCGTTTAAGTAAATCGTATATAACCGGTACAAGTATAGCAGCGATAATGATGGCAAGCGAAACGATAACAAAACAATTTAAAAAATAAAATAAAACCGAAAAATACGCGTAAGTAGCAATGCAATTACTAGTATCCCGAACAAAAAAGTGAACACAAAACACGAATAAAATCAATCACGACATACGAGTAATTACGAACAAAAATGAGAACAAAAATCAACGAACGAGGTATTATACGTAGGTCTAGGTACTCGCAGATTAATTTGAATTTGTAAAGCGGCGCGAATACGTAAAGCGAACAGCGCACGTCGACGTGCAGAAATTTCCATTCTTGTCCGAATGCTTCAAACGTTGAAATGTAACTGCGGTGCGACGCGGCGTTTCGTTTATATAGAAGAGTGTTAAGTTCCGTGTTATAGCACCTGGTGAGTGGTGAGCCGTGAGCGGGTAATGCGCCTACAGTGAAGCGAACATGCAACCAACGATACGCTCCCTCGTCTTCATTGTATGCAGAATATTAGAGATAGTACGGAGGTAGGTGTAGAGGTGTGATGGGTAAACTACAGTACTGTAGACTGTAGATTGTAGACTGCTGTAGACTAGAGCAAAGGCTGGATCGCTGATGCGCTGAACCCTGAGAATTGAACGTGAACGACAACGACGACGACGACGACGACGACGAAAAAGAATTCAAGATGAAAAGCGTCGCGTCGTGTTGTGGAAAAATAGGGGCCCTATTCCTGAAAAAATTGTAAACTATGCAATTAACGCAAACACAGTGACAGGCGTAAGGTGAGCTGTTCTTAAACTGTGCAAAACGCATTGGATGTTGTATTCTGTACGAAAGTTTTTTGTACCACTTGCGCAAAAAAAAAAAAAAAATGCGTTATAAAATAGACGTCGATATAAGAAGTTTGTGACCAAAGGGCAATACGAAATTTGCCTTCAAGAGTTGTGATAACAAATTAGCAATGGTACCAATTTTAAAATAGGCACCTAATATTTTTCAATCATAATTTTCCATCAAACATTTCAAAGTAAGTAAGCACCTAATATATTTTTCTCAAATTATTGAATAATAATAAAATAAGAATTGTATGAAAATAATATGAATGTAGTCAGAGTTTGTAACTTTGTACAGTCTTCAAATGAGTACCTAATCTTCGTAAGGATACGAATTGAAGTAGAAGAAATGAAAAGTACCTAATAGCCGGTAGGTTGAAAGTGAAAAGATCAATCTTGAGATCTAGTCAAGAAATTTTTGCTCGTCCTAATTTTCCATCATCTTGAGCCACATTTAAAAACATCAACATATACAAACGCATGATATAATTAATCATGAATTAATTTCTTTCAATGGATCATTTCATCAATTGATATATTGCTTCTTTCAGAAACATTGAACGATATGGTATAAATATAAACAACGTGCTATACTGTGATAATTTGCAGAATACGGCACTTCTCTAACGTACGTTAGACTGTTTGCATTTGTGGGTACGAGTTACGCCAGAAACGGATCTAACGCTCGGCAAAGCGGCAGTAGCCAACTACGCTCTATAGGAAGTAGGGTCTCTGAGCCGGGCACATTCTCTGTTTAATTTTGAAAATGGGATAATTCTGCTTGTAAACAGTTTTTGACTGCCTACCTATACCTAATGTACGTGTATTTATATCAAAACCATGTATTACTAGATGCGTGTACAGCTAATTTCTTTATACGCAAGAAGTCCTGCAGGTCTAACGTATGCTTATTAATTGTAGATTTCAAAAAGTTGGTTGACAATTGGTATAAATAATGGTCAATAGAATGTGTTTCACATAACCCAATATCCTTCCATTTCATGAATACGTAATTATAATACGTATATCTACCTATGGTATCAATTTTGCATCCGATATGATGCACCAAACGAAACAAGATAATTTTTTCCGTTTACTTACTGCATATTAGTGAAAAATGAACTTTACTGATCAACGTGATCTATCAAGGTGTAAAATATGTATGTGGAAGGAAATTGAAACAGCGTAAAAGCGTTATTCCACACGTTTTAAATAGTGGCGATATATGGTGATACCATCATGTAAAATGGTTTGTATATAATTTCCATAAAGGGGTAGAAATTACCTCTATAGCTGAAAAATTGCCTGCATACCTATGAGCATGCAACCCTGGTCAACTGACACTATGTACGCGATGATGCTAAAGACTAAAGAGCCTCCGAAATCGGCAGTAAATTGGCACGAAGGGAATGTACTGTTGTAATGAATGTATGTTTTGGATTCAAATTGATACCTTTCATATATGTACTCGAGTATGTAGATATATTTATAGACTTATCAAAAGTATCACTTTGCTCTGACCGAAAGTTATCTATCAATAATATTTAATACAAAGTCAAATTAAAATTTGGCATAAATGAATATCGGAAGTAAATTGTTCCGTTAGGTGTACGGGATTCAAATTGAAATCACAGGTACATATGTATATGTAATTATAATTATATTTACCTATGTACAGGGGCGTACCGAGAACATTCTTCAGGGGGTGGGGGTAGGGGAGAAAACCAAAAATTGCCAACTAATACCATGAAATTTTACCAACTGTTGACTTTTATTTAGTCATCAAAAAATTTAAAAATATCTGTAATAATACTGCGCAAGTGGTCAAGTTTACCAACTTTACGCTAAAACTCCAAATTTACCAACTTTCCAAAAGCCAAGGGGGGCTACGTCCCTAGTTGTGTGCTATACATGATATAAGTTGGCATCAGTTCGAATTTATTCGAGTTCTTATTTTTCTAAAAGAAATTCAAGTTCCCAATTTCAGCGTTGAACAATTATAAATTTCCCAACTTTTCAAAACACCTGGGGGGAAGCTCCTCCGCATCCCCCCCTTAGTTACGCCCCTGCCTATGTATACAGAGGTATAATTTTGGTCATTGTGGTGCCTCATTTGGGCACCACAAGGTTTTTAAGCTAAAAACTATCAGAAAATGATCGTCTCACCGCTCTGGGTCCACAGCTGAAGTTTTAGAGGTGGGCACCACAATGACTATATTTATATATTAAAAATTAAACCCTTTCCGATATGGAATCCTCAAAAGACACTTTCTTTGTGGTGCCCGCGGCATATGGCTGGGCGTCTCATAGTTCAAAATATACAAGGGCACTACAAGATACTGAATACGTATAAAAATATACATATAATTATAGGTACATATAAAAGTCAGCTCCGTTGGCTCCATGTGAAAGTGGATACTGTATAATATGGAGCTGACTTTCACAAATCATGCATTAGTTTCCCGCAGACGCGCTCTATCCAATGGTATATCTAACAGGAGGAGCTGACTTTCTCTATAAATGTATATTTAAATATACAGCTCCGCATACGGTATCCACTTTCTCATGGAGTCAACTCTCACGTATACTTCTACTTAAATTTTCCATCATTTAATGTATTTCTTTCACTTAAAAAACGGAAAAATAACATTTAACTGTTTGCTGGAGGCAAATAGCTCTTACAAACATTTTTCAAGGTGAATCCAAGTTTCACTGTTTTTCAAGGGATCCGACTTTTGTACGTAACTCAATATATATATATATATTGTATTATCGCTGCATAGTCGTACGTTCTTTACATATTATAGTGTATAGGTCCATTAGAATATACGAGTGCGTATACGCAAATACTCCTAACAGTTGCTACCACGAATCTCTATCTCTATCTCTATTCTCTATATATATTAAAATCAAGCCTTTAAAAACTGTAACGCTAGAGTTTGTGTACCTCAAAAGGCAAAATCTGCGATTCAAATATACATACCTAGTACCTACCTATATACTATACTCTAAGTCGTATTTTATGCAGAAATATTCCGCAAGCCTTTTATGTTAAACGCAAAGCTCATCCCAAAACTTAACATATTATGTAAATGCTTAGCTATACGTTTATACAGAATGGGTATACTTTATAATAGGTATAATATCGTCGTTTCTTCATTTCCAACGTGTAACGTGTTCCTAGCACCTTCGCAATTTCAATTTTGGTTCGTCCAACAGGCAACATACTTATGCACTAACCTATTTAGATGATACTATTTTTGAACATTTCCAAATATGAGTAGTAGGCAAACAACATTCTTTTCCAGTTCAAGTGAGAAGTACATGCATATAGGTATCTAGATGTGGTGCCGCTGCCGTTTCACGCCATAGGTACCCGTATTAATGCCTAAATAGGTATTACGAGCATTTTAAACACGGAAAAAAATTTACAAAACACATAATGGTGCTGCACGTAAACCACAATACAAGCATCTTTTAGAGTATTTCATAGTATTTCGTTCGAGAAGTACACTTGTATGCTTAGGTTTTCGCAAGTTGATACCAGTCGTCTTACACGCTACAAGTTTGCCATGAATTTTTGAAGAAAAAAAAAGAAATATATTGATTTTATCTTGTAAATTTACTTTTTCAAGCATACGTATGCTCCCCCTTTAGTGCACTCTATCCAGGAGAGAGCGGCTCTGTGAGTATACAAACATAGAGGGCAGCACCCAGAGAGTTCTCTCGTGTCAGTCGTTAAGAAGGCCTTTGTCTAGAAAAGCCTTAAAGTTTGAGAGGAGGAATGGGAGCAGTCTACCAAAATTGCAAGGACCCACCGACTCTTTCCCTCACGCTAGTCATGCCTTTCGGCCAACATTGAGTTGGACTTCTGGGCCAGCCAAATTCTATTAGGCCACAGCTATGTACTTCGGGAGTTAGCTCCGTAAGCTTAGGAGGTGCTCCTCCCCCGCATGCAGATGTGGTCATACGGTAGAGTCCCCCGAGCACATATTCCTTGAGTGCCCTTGTCATGCTGGGGATCGATCGAATCAACCCCTCTCTTTGGGTCTCCAACCCCTAGCATGTCTTACACATACATCGGGTGGTCAGGCGACTCTGACTTAGTCTAGGCTTGGGCCCTCTTGCCCTCACTCTTTACAGGGCCAACAGTAACTAGTCTGCCCTAGCCTGAGGGCGCTGCTTCCACAAGAAAGCTGCCCTTCCCCACTCACCCCACATTTCCAAGTTGCTGGGATAGACGACTCTGAAAATCCGTAAAATTAGGGTAGAACAGTGGAGGTCCCTTAAGGCATCGTGTGCTTTATTTGTTTAATTTTTATTTTTTTTTTTTTTTATTCATTTGCTGAAGTGCGAGTGCCAAAATTTAGAAATTCCGCGCAGAAATCAAAATTTACGGTGCCAACATTCTGTGACTCTTTCCCAATTGGAGATTCATACCTAAGTCGCTGGATGAGTTTATAATATTATTTTTCAAATATATTCATTAAAAACGAATATTTAATTAACAAATGGCAATGTTGCATGCAAAAGTGAATAAAATTGATCGATTTAAATTCGTCAGAAATTGAAAAAATGTTACGTTCATCTTGCCCCCAAAAACGTAATCGGACAAATTAATTTTTTATTAATTAATGATTGCATAAAATAACGAATATTTTATTGTAATTTATTATTTACCTCACCAACTTTCCGAATATTCATCAAAATTATTTTTTTTAATGTATTGTTCTCTGAAAAGGTTACGTTTTGCAGCATAAAAATTACATCAAACAGTAATCACATTTTCTTATCGCGATTTCGTAAAAACTATGCGATGAAACTGGATGAAATGTTGTAGAAGTTGTTTTTTTTTTTAATAACTGGATCGATAACAAAAATCAATGTTGCCATGAATTAGCGCATTTACGAGAAAAGCGCAATAGTCATCTTACCCGCATCACATAGATATAACGGAAACGGTAATATTTATTAATCAGTGTCGTTAGGTATAGCAACAGATATACCGTGCGTCCAAGTGATTCGGCTACAATTAGAGAAAAAATCTCTTTTCCAATTGTTCAAAATTGATTTTTTCAAATTTAAAGAAATTATAATGTAGTTGAAACGAATGTGTTCTGATGTGTTAACTCCGGATAATTTTGAACATTAGCATATCAGCGCAAAAAAACTTTTGTCGCGAATTTCTATTGATTTTTTTTTTTTTAAATTTGCATGACTATAATAAGAACTCAATGTCCAAGGGAGAACGTTCCTATTTAAAACTCTCTGAACTTGAAGAAGAATGTGATTTCTCATTTCCGAAGCTAAAATATCAATTATTCTTACTATCTGCAAACTGTAAAACAAATATTCATGCATATAGCACAAAATAAGCATTACATACGGTATTATAATATTTTTTATGCGAGACCTTTACGTAGGTATAGGACAATATAGAACATGATCGTTCAACCAATAGCTTTTGCGTAAATCAAAACAAGATATTAATATGGCGATCGGATTTCGTTTGGAACACATATACGTAAATATATACTTATTCGTTCCCTATAAACAAATACGTAACCTATTATAATGCAAATTAAGCATTATTCATACGAATAATAATTAGCGCCGTGCGTAATGTCAAGATGCTGCGTAAAACATTCTTCGTAAAATGATAATTCAAACAAATTACAAATACGATAGTTAAGAATAAAAAAAATAGGGTGGGTGTAAAGACAGTACACCCATACTAATTCATTCGGTGGTGGCAGTATCAAAAGTGCTTCGTTAATATAGCGAGAATAAAGCTGGGTATATTAATACATATTATAATAATAATTATGTACAACTCATCACACTCATTACAGAGTCCAGATGGGTGTAGATCTAGACTATGACTATTTTATATACCTATAGGGTACCACAGCGTACAGATATGGTTGCTACCACGCGTAAGCGCGTTATGCGTATATAGTGCGTATATCTATAACGCAGTCCAAATTTACAAATGTAGTATTATAAATTAAATGAAGTAACCCTGATTTTAAACGTTGAAAAATCGCAATCAAACTGAACGCAAAGCTAAAGATTTAGACACTAATAAGGAGAGAGTGAGAGAAATCGCGTACTTGTACGTAATCAACTTACTGGTGTGCGTGTGTAGATAAAGAACTTAGCAAGAACGATCGGAATGTTTTCGGTCAACACCCATTTTCGTGAAAATAATAATTCGTCGTCGATAACAAAATATTTAAGTAAGCATAAGTCGTGATTATCATATCTCTACTTTTCTTCGAAAACTTACCGTCAATAGGTTTACTTATAGCTTAGTAGGTATACTCTACACGCACATTAGGGTGCAATAAAATTAATTTTTTTTTTCAAACTTTTTTTTTCGTAGTTCATCGTTACTCTATTAAAAATAAATTCTGATATATAAATTAGTTTTTTTTTTTTAATTTGCGCTATAACCATGATGTAGTAATTTTCTATTTATTTTTTTTATTTCATACTTTCAGGATGTACCTAACTTACTTTTATCATGTAAGAATTAAGAAACGAATATTTATTTCCTGCATTAGTTTCATCTATTTCTTCATATTTTCCGTTCTGACGGTTTTATTTATTAATTGAAAAATTTCTCATACGTACTTGAATTTTTTTTTAAGATTGTGTTTTTTTTTTTTTTTTTAATAGACGTATATAATTTCAGGCGAATATTTTGAGAAATTCTATTTTTTACAATTTTCTAATACTCGTTGATCTATTTTTTAAAAATAATGGAATTTTTTTTATCGCTGATTTATGAATTTGAAGTGACCTTGAACGTTGATTCGCTACTTTATTTTCGGTAAGAAATGAGGGTTCGGAATGCTACGTATTCCATATGGTTGATTCACGAAATAAAAGTGTTTTACTTATTAACGAAAACATAACTTCTATTAAATGCAATATAACCGCGTGAAAGCGTACGAAAAAGTATATCGAAACATAAACTGAAAATTCTCTTTACTCTGCTTCGTAACTAAATTAATGTGTTAGTCTCGAGCAGCACTGTTACATAAATAACAATTTTTTCATTTATCAAAAATCCTTCTTCATTAACCTTATCGATTTTTTTTTCGAATATTTTTCGCCTTACAGACTTCATTCTCAGGGTTAGACCACAAAACTTTTAATATCCAATCGTGTATGTTAAAATAAAAAAAATTCAACTAGTTCAAATCAAATGTTTCTTCCAATATGTAGTTTGTATCTTCAAGCAATTCTTATAGTATGGCGTTTACTCGATAATGACCTACATGCATTAGAAAAAAATGGGAACAGATTTCATTTTCCCCCATGGGGTAGGTAATGAATTTTTTCAAAATTTAAAATTTCCAATCAGAAAATCAAAATAATTTCTAATTTCGTCCACTCATCCACCCTTTATTGATGAACTTCACTTTCCATGAGAAAATATTGAAAATTCATGCAGAATTTTGTGCTCTCCCTCTCAATGAGTTTGAATAAATCAACTATTTTTACAGAGGAGAATTTTAATGCGACATACACAATACAAAATTTGAGATTCATACCTCCTATGGGATTAGAGCTAGATTTCCGCGAAGTACATACAATCATGTTCCAGAGAGAACATAAAGCAAAAAAAAACAACTTTATGCTTTGTATAAGAGTGCTTCACAATATTATATTATACTACTTATTACCACTAAATTCGTGAATTCTCGGGCGAAGTTTCGCACCTTACGCGCATGCGTGTGGTGTGAGTGCCTAAATTTGAAATTTTTTGTGTTATAAATCAAGCAACATTACTGTCTTAATAGCAAAGGATCAGGCATATTCTTTACACTTTTCATTCAAAGTAAGACTCTCGCGTCAAAGTTGGACTTATAGAAATCCCTCTGGAGCAGAGAGAAGTAAAAAATGGAATTTTTACAATAAAGTATGGACATTTTTCTAACTGTCTTACGAAATCCAAGTCAGATGTAAACGATGTTTCTGGTATCATGTTGATGGGTGAGTCAGAAGACATGGTTCAATGATGTACCTACTACATAATCTGCCATCATGTACTTTCTCGTATAGGTAGTTGCGTAGTTCGAAGTCAAATAGTAAATATAATTCGAAGTGAAGTCAGAGTCATAGAAAGCCCTTGTCACTATCTTCAGTCATATCTGCGCTCTATGATAATCTTCTAAATGAGATGGAACCCATCACCTCGTATATTGTGAGAATGGGCGGGGGCATGAGGTAAGGCTTCAGGCACATGATTCGTAGTCCATACCTTTTCAAATTGCCAAAGGTGGCTCTACCTCCGTAAATTTATTTCCTTTTCCATGATCCTGCAAAAGTTGGAAGCTGGGTTACTTTTTTTTTGGCTCATCTTGATGCGCGCTTCTTGTAACGATTACTTCATCCCTTTACGTAATATCGACGATTAAATGGTATTAATCAAAAATGTAACTATCTACACGAATAATAATGAATATCGAATACATTTTACTAGTCGCCAGTAGACTGAATATTTTTCGAGGAATATTTGCCAATGACGTGATGCTGTGTACGTATCATTCATTGGTCGCACTTATACTCGCACGTGCCTAATCTCAACTCGTCGGTACCTCCATATCGGTGGTGCAGTGAGCAAGTACGAAATTGCCATTGGCATCGAGTAATTCAATACAGGCCGCAGGAAGTAATTACGATACGGCGCGATAGCAAGTGCTGCACCAAGTGATACATATTATATGTGATTATAACGTTTGGCACTAATGAATGAGTATAGTGTTATGAGTAGCTATACGAGTACGCGTATATACTGCCGGTCTAAATCGAGACGATTAGAAAACTAAACGAGAAAACAAAAATAAATCAACGAATCGACGCTTTTATGAAAAAGGAAAAAATGGTGTATGAACTGGCCATATAGCACTGCGGTGGCATGGGCGCATGACGTCCGAAAAAAAAGCATGCGTGTCTCGTGCGTTCGGCTGTCAAAACAACTTTTCGTGCAACACTCTCGAGGAACGTTGACAAATAACATTGCCGAACGAGTAATTAACAAACACGGGTGGGTATTCGAGGGAACACGCAACGGCCAACGGTGGTACACTCGTAGCTGTGAAGCTCGCACCTCGTTGTCGGTCTCCTAATGTTAATCCCCATATCCATAACACTGCGCTGATAATGCTGAGTGTACTAAGGGAATATAACGATTATGATTATGTACGCGTAAAGGTGCTGTACGTAATTATTAATTCCGTACGTATAGGTCGTCGCATAGTCTTTGCATCGATGATCGATGTTGACGAAGGTAAATTTTTTTTTTCGAATCGAGAGCCGACAGTCGAGTTCACACAGTCGCAAACAAACTGATACCCATATACATGTTGTATGCACGGTACATCGGACTCGGACTCGAACACACGTTATACCTAGTTATACTGAATCTTTATACGGTGTGTTAGTTTTTAATATAATCAGCAACGAATACCATTATCGTTTCACTCCAAATATAGGCAGAACGATTTAATAAGCATTTTTTAAGTCAATTAATTCCTATAATAGTACGCTGGTGGTCTTGGCAATACAATGTCTATAGTATCAACACTGTGAACTAGCACATAACTAAAAATTCCGTGTAGGAAACGTACGTTTTCTAATTTGACTAATTTATTCGGTCTTGTATGTACCTTTTGCGCTGCAACAACAGCGTGCTGCTTCCTCGCGGTACAGGTACTTACCAGCCGCTGGCTTACGCTAACTGGCCAAACACCGATGGCGAGCATTATCGTTATTCTGTTTTAATTTTATTTCATTGCCTGTATTTATTTGTTTATTTATTTATTTATTTATTTATTTACCTATTTACTTATTTACTTATTTAATTAATTATTTATTCGACAAAATAAATACGAGTCTCCGTGTGTATTATCTAGGTATATAGGTATAGCTTTATAATTAGATGGCTACGTATATTATTATGACTATATATTATTGTTGTTATTATTGTAAGTAAGTATAAAGATGCAGTCTACCACCAACCCACTCAATTATACCTACAATCGTACTATAGATACTGTATGATTGTATGTATTATCAGGTATTGATAATTCGTAGCACGTTCGATAAACCTTCATAATATACCTAACGGTATCTACCATTATCAAACATAATAGAAACTTGGCATAAGAAAATTGTTATAAACTGTTAAGGTAGCGAACTTAACTACCGAATCTACCCACAGAGTCCATTCATATGGTTGATGATTAGACAATATAAAATAGGCTAGGCTATACAATCACAGTCGACAGTCTGTTCTGAAAGTACAAGAGTATATAAGTAAGGTACACACTACACAGTTTGATTCGAGTAATGAGTTCGCAAGTAAGTACATAGGTACTGTATTTTATGTAGGTACGTATTTATGTGCATGTGTAGTTAACTACACCGTACATTACATATACATATTATGTAGCTACTAGCCAGAGAATTACTGCAAATTAAAAAAGTGAATATTTTCGCAGTCACTTCGACGAAGACATACCCATATCGTGAGCGTTGTTTTTACACTTCGAGGTGCTTTTTGGTTTGCCTTTGTGCCTAACAAAATTCAGTATCATCCGCGAAAAACAAACGAATTACTAGTTTCCTATACGACCTAACATTACTTTTCGAGCAACTTGTAGCTCTTTACTATCGTCAATTAACGCGTACTTATAACGTACGCGCGTTGTAACCTTCAAACATAACGTAGATTAATTATAGGCTCACCCGTTTCCCTTCCCGTTGTTACGCAACTATAAACAAAATTATCGCATCGCGTTAAGAACCCGCGATCTCACCACCTTCTATGCGTAAGGTGTAACTGTAGGCAATAGGCAATTCTTCTAACATACGTACTATCAGTGCCGGTTTTAGGATCACTGCTTGCGGGGGGGGGGTCAGTTCCATAAAGTCGAGTGGAAAAGATGGTAAACTGTTTAAATTACCAAAAAGTTCATTTACACACCTAAAAAAAAAGAAAAAAAAAGGAAAAAAGAAGCTCTTGGGGTTGGTTAGACACCTAACCCCCCCCCCAAAAAAAAACAAACCGGCTATGCGTAATATACGTATGTAGGTATTATTTGAAACGAAAAATATCGATTTTGCCGAGTCAAATCATGAACTATTAGCCTAATCTCAACTTCCAACGTTGAACTTGGCCAGAATTCCAGCAAAGGATCCACGAATGGTGAAACTGAATTTGTATAATAGATTCAATGTACCATAATTATGTATAAGTATTACAGCGCTGTATTTACGACCAGGTACACCATGCACGTGCATGGAGCGCAAAATTTCAGGGGCGCAAAATTTTAGCGCAAAAATGTAAAATTCGGTGATGAAAAAAATATGCTATAAGATTGGTGAGTAGCTGAAATATCGTCCTGTTGTTTCGTTCCTACTGCTTCCTTAAAGGCATATTTCACATACACGGTTCTTAAAACTCGGTTCATTACATATGAAGATGCCGACAAGTACGTCGAAACGTCGTTTTAGTTTTATGTATATACCATATAAAAATTTTTAACAAGTTTTGTGTTGTATTTATAAAAAATTTTTCTGATTAAACTTCGCAGACTCTGTATGTTATCTATATGGGAACCAAAATTGATAACGCTAAGAAAGTAACATTTTTGAGACTTAAATTCTTTGTGAATTTCTTATGAAAACTTTTGAAATTTGAAAATAAAGAAGATAAGACACCTCTCTTTGATTTGTTCCGAACGAAAAACTAAAATTTCAATTTATAAAAAAATTGTAAGCTGTGAAATATGGCTTCCTCAAAAGCCAATTAATTTTTGCGTTTTTCTCGACAAATAATCAATTAATCAAAAAACCTTCTGCATAGTCTCTCAAATACTTATTATAGGTGTATATTTCAAATTTGAAGCGAAACAGACAAGTAGTATTTGAGAATCGAAGTTGTACTAAAATGGCCATTTGGCAAGCAAACCAGCATGCAATCGTGTATGTGAAATAGACCCTTAAATTCCGAAAAGAAGTAGCGAACAGCCGTACACTGCTGAGGTTTATATGGTTGCGAGAATGCATTAAAAAGAGTTGATGGTATACGATGGTCTAGTCGAAATTTTGCCTGTAGTAGCTTTTGTGGTAATCGTGAAACGGTTTTTAAAGGTCTATGATCCAGTATTGAAAAAGATGAATCATAGAAAGTTCCGATTCGTGGTGAAGCTCAAGGGCTAATAAAGGAATTAAATCGTTTTGAATTTGTTTTTATGTCAATTTTTTGGAATATAATCTTAGAAAGGGTGTTTAACTGTTCATCTTTTAAAATAAAATGCATTAAAAGCGATTTCACTATACTTCATAGTAATAATGATAAAGGGCTATCATAAATCTGAGGTGGTGGGGTAATAAGATGAACCTTACACCTACACATATAATACCTGGATGTTGGGGTGCGGATCTAGAAAGTACATGGAGCGCAAAATTTCTAAATCAGGCGCTGTATACAGAGTTTGGTAACCAATACAAGAAAGTTCTGGCTTCTACGTCGTGCGAGGTGGTGATACCTGAGGAATAAGCTAGTGTATTTGTCGAGGAGCTAAAGCAGAACTTTCAAGGCTGATAGTAGGTATATTAGATATTCCACCATATACAGTACGAATCGTGACATCAATAGCGATACATCAGCAAATTTACCTGTCATCCAAGTGCCAGCAGGTAAGGCTTTCAGCTTAAGCTCAGTATCTAAGTGAGTTTCCGGTGCTTTACAACTGGAACCCCCTGACTGAGGGAGTAAACTTCGACAAAAAATCCGGTGGAACGGTAGGGAAAACCACCACCCTGTCGTGATTTTTTCCTAAATCCAGCAACAATGATCCAGAATAATGCGAAGAATCAATAAGAGAAATTTCTTGCATTTGTCTTTGCCTACAGGTGGGGGCTAGGCATAAGTTTCATCTTATACGCATAATTTCTTCCATATGGCAATTTGAAGGTAGTTGATTAGAGTGGAATCGTGAAGAAGTATGAAAGTATTTTTCAAAATCCAAATCATTTTTAAAGAATAAGTAAAAAAATTTCTTCGAATGTTTGTTTTTTTTTTTTTTAATGAAAAATGAATTCTTTCGATCAGAATTTTGTACTTTCAGTAGACAATTATCAAGTAAAACCTTCCCCATCGACCATTTTCAAGTGTGGGCAAATACTTATACGAATAACATCGATAAAATAGGATTGCACATAATCACTCTAATGCGCACATGAAAAGCGCACAAATAAACAAACACAATATCATAATAAATTTTATATGCACCTCATGGAGTGAGGTGATGAAATTTGCCAACTTTAAATTGCGGTAAGTACATGGTAACAACGATTTATGTTTAATCTCGTTCAAACAAAAAAGAGATCACGTCAAATGCATTATGGTAGAAATCGCTGTATGTCTCTCTATATATTAAAATCAAAATGAAATCGGTTTTGAGATGCGCGCGCATCCTTGTTATGAATAACAGGTATAAAAGGTATATAAAGGATAGCACGTATACGAAGGAAAAAAAAGGTTGTAAATTTCAATAAGAGCTTTGTACATAGGCAAGAGCAAGGGTAAAGTTGTAAATTGTTTAAAATGGTAGGTATACATATGTAGGTATAAAGGGTCGAGCCTATCCTGAAAGGAAGAACTCTTGGTGGGGGTAACAAATAAGAATAAATTGGGTTGTGCAGTTTGGAATGTACTTATCTGATAAAATGACTTTTTTTTTCATTTAATTTTTATTTCGAGCCCCGAAGGGGCGAGTAAGCATTAGTATCTATTAAAAACTTTATTTTTGTACCAACTTTCGCGGGTCGTATGATAGTTTTCACCAGGCAAGCACTCGAAATGTACCAAATTAAAAATTTTCATTAATAATTGAATTTTTACCACACTTTGTTACAGATTTCTTAAATTCCATAATTACGATCGCATACGCACAGTTGTTCACGACTAAGAGCATCGACTCGACTATTCATTTGAAGGTAGGTAGCTACTAGCTACTAGCTAGGTACACATCATTCATTGCACTCATTTCGCAGTGCGCTTTCCTTACAAGTTAATGTGCGCATTTCTATGAATGAAAATGAACGAACATTTTACGTACATTGCGCGCAATCCTATGGCAGCCAATAAAATATGAACATCACTTTATACGATATAAATTCACGTTATTATTTTTATGTTAAAATATTACCCTTGTTGCAGCATGTATCAGAATCAACGAACAAAGCTGAAACTTGGCTGAAAGCTTCACTGCCTCGTATGAGATTAGATTGAATTCGCGGCGATTCAATAAAAACTTGGAAAGTTTAAAACTATGCGCCATGCTAGTCAATAGGTTAAAATACAACACTGTACTATCTAGATGTCATCGTGAATATGCAGCATAAAATACCTATCCGTACAGAATGGACGCGGCGGCATTTCTATAATAGCGACGAATTAATGGTACCTTACCTACACGAGCGTATACTAGCCTATATAGCTGTATGTATTTCTCTCTCTAATGAATTGAAGCGTGTATACCAGCAAACTATATCAGGTCTAGTTTAAATCGGATTTCTAGCTTTCATATAATAATAAAACGCTTAATAGAACGCACGCTTTGTACTATACATTTGTATCGCACCTATATTTTCAAAAGATTTGTTTGTGAATATAAACAGCAGCAACAGCTGCAGCATTTTGTGAAAGATTATATTTATCGTGTTTGACAGCAATAACTAAATCCTATTATTGTCAATACGCACATCTTTATAACTTCATAATGCATGTACCTAGACCTAGCCAATGATGGCAATGGCGACACGAACCGCAAATATATGTACTACGTCTAACTGTAATGACGATAGTGAGGTGTTATTAAGGAATTATCATCATCGAATACCATTGTATTCTGTCAGATTTAAGAAAGGACTGAAACACTGGAACAAAGTTGATGCTTTAAACTGTTGCCAGCCAGGACCAGGTACTTCTAAATTTCCCGAGCACTGCAAAGGTATACTCACACTCCGCGTTCACTAAACGTCGCTTGCAGTTCATCTACATCTCATCTAATCCTCGAATGTGTTGATCTGAAATAGAGTTATGTTTGTGCTGCGCATTGCATATCTATCAGTGCCGTGCACTACGGATGTTCACGATAAAGTTAGGTATAAAGCTACAAACATTATAATATTATTAATTTATCATTAATAGTAATGCCGTGTTATAAGCATGCAATGTAGTTCGAGTCAGTAACGTAATTCAATTTTGAGAAAAATCAATATTATCTGTTAATAAAAAATGGTAAAATAAATTGATAATAATGCAAGGATTGAAGCGAGCACTGCGCACTTGTGCGTTTGGGTCACTCATCTCCCGCTAATTCCGGAAATTTCGCCTCGTCCGAAATCGCCCACTTTCGACTCGCCCTGTATAGTACGAGAATTACGCTGTGTCCAACTGATTTTAACACCCCCAGCGCAAAATTTCCTTTCATGAACAACAATACCACTTAATATTATTTCATTTTGTTTGACTTCATTATGGCATTGGTTATGCGATTGATTTAAATTCATTAAGACTTCCAAAATCATGTGTTGCAAAATTAACTGAAATGAAACTTTGAAAGTTTGAAAACATTCCTAATCTTGTAAATTATTATGGATTGAAATCAAAGAGAAACAATTATTTATGCGTTAATTTCTTAATCGCGTAAAAAGAAATGAAATAACGAATACTTTTTTGTGAATACTACATATTAAGGCACAGTGTAACTGCGGTGTAGTAATACGTCATATTTGATCCATATCGCTAGCGTTTTAATTTTATATAATTTCATCGCATAAGAGCAGAAATAATGTAAAATTATAATACACTATTTTATTTTTTCGGTAAAATACGTGAAGTAGATTGCGGTGCTACGTCTGTGGGGAGAGGCGCATCTTCTGCCTCATAACCAAGGATGTTAGCACAGGTAAACCGACTCTCAGTGCCCTATACCAATCTTTGCTAGCTCTGTGCAATGCTTGCGAAGAGAAAAGCGTTGGTGGTTAGACCGTTCTCAAAATTGGAATGGGAAGGAACGGGCTTGCATGGGGTGGATGTGCTCCCATTAGTAGAGGACGCATTTCATAGCAGTGAGGTGGAGATCATGGTATAACAGCTCGCTTACTTAATCTGATTTATAATCAACTCTGAATAGTTTAATTTTTAATTTTTTTTTATTCATATATTGATTTCACATGCCGTTTTTTTGTCATCTCATTAGGAGAAAAATTAATCCAGTCTAGCATCTCATAAGGACAAGTGATCAAAATGTTTTGAACAAAATTTCTAAAAGGAGATAAGTACAAGAGTGTAGTTGAGTGAGAATCTGAATTTGTCAAAACGCGTGGATATTTTTCTGAAAATTTACTAATTCCGAGCGAAAATAGGGAAAGGTGATCACCTAATCAGAAGATGATACAAAAAATATCCAACTATGATAATTTTATGTAGACGAAAGAATTACTAAAAAAAACTTCAGACAGTTGCTCTGGCTTTTTCATTGTATAGAATACGATGATCTTTTTTTTGAAGGATTCATTTGACAAACAGATAAGGATGAAAGCATTAATCAAAGAAAAAAAGGGAAAAGTTTAAGAGGAGGGGCTCGATAGCTTTTTAGTAATAATATAACAACAACAACGAGGACGACGACGACGACGACGAAGACGACGAGTAATAAGTAAATTAAAAAAGCGAAAAAAAAAAAAGAAAAAAAAAAACAAGTTCACAGATCAGAAGGAAGGTAATGAAATCAACTATATCATACTTTATATCTTAATCGGCAATCAGTTCAATTTCAACATAATGACTATTATTACAAGCAGCGGGGTGTGAACCCGTTGTTTATGATGACCAGGCTTCTTTCATCGGCTACTTTTGAAAAGACTTGAAAACGTACCGCGCACGCAAGCACGCAATCAATTTTCTCTTCGTACACGTTCGAGCCTGTAGGGGATAATGCATTTTACAAATCGTTTGCGCATTAATGTAGATATTTTATTATTGATATAAATACGCGTATCGCGCCGCATAGCGCAGCGCGTTCAACTTAACCATACGATGTCATTCTTATTTCTTGCCATTAATGCATGCTCATTACCTATGATTGTATATCCCTTTGTTTCATTTTAAAACTTACATACAAAAATTACCACCCCCGCATTTATCATTTATTATTTTTCGTAGGGCACTGGCGAGAATTCTTACACACTACAGAAAGTCGAACTAACCAGCCAGGACACTAGCAAATTCCCAGCTGACCCTGTAGAGTCTATAATTTATCATTTTTTATTTAAATTCATCGTTTATATATTAGTAAGTTTATCACCCCAGGCCTGCTATCAAAGTAAATCATGTGTTACTTAATGTGAATTATGGCAAGTTGAATGGGATGGTCCAGTCTGCAGTAGTATACCCAAAAGGAAGCTTCAAGGCGGTCGAGAGCCCCTCCCCCACACCTGGCTTAATTTTTTTGTTTTAATTTTTTAATTCATTTCACGAGCTTTATGTGTAAATTTAAATTAACATTTTGCATAGAAAATTACATTTTTTTTTTTAACTTTTAACACAAAATACTGCAAATTGCGTTTACAAAAATTCGCATAACGCGTTTTCGGCCAAAACAGCCGCCTTCAGTGTGCGACGATGTGTAGAAAGTTTTTAAAATAAAGTATTTAATTACAAAAACACGAAAGTAAAAATTTTTTTAAATTAAATAATTTCCTATTAGCTTTACACGAAGTTCAAAACATTTTATTATTGAAAGCTATGCAACTCAAAATTGAAAATAATTTTAAATTTATTAAGAAATCGCCTAAGTCAAGATTATAAATTATGGAGGCATTTATGCTGATACAGCTAGTTTAAGTGATGATTGCAATCACGTATAGTATGCAGCGGTATTTGTTTTTAAATTGAATGGAAAATTTTAAATTTATGTATAAGATTGGCTCAATATTTCAAATGTGTAACTAATTTTGTGCTTACATATAAGAATTTTGCATTGAGTTTTGAAGAAAATAATTGTCCATTTTGAAGAGACGGAAAGATCACTTCTTGAGCATACTGTAGACACTCATTATAATACTATACTATACCTAATGTTGCCTATAATAAAAACTTTTCATTTATATAGCGAAGGTAGGCGTATTTTAATGCATAAGTAGGTAGCTATAAGTAAGTAGGTACCTAAGTAAGCATTCTCTTTAGAGCGGCGTATTACTACTTATAAAGAGACACAAAAGTCACTTTAGTAGCTATACGAATCACAGTATATACATATACGTATTTATACGTATTATACGTGTATGATAATGATGATAAGTTATACGAAGCGAGATGAGGCGAGGTGAGGCGACGTAAAAGTAATGCGTAGGTAATACCAACGATGACAGATGCTTTGTTTTTCCCCATTGGAATGTCTTAACAGTTGAATTGATCTAGTTCACGCTGTCAGCATATATCCCAAAAGAGTAATTATTACCAAGCGCATGAAAAATATGAAGAGAATATTTTAGCGCGTCAAGTGCAGCGCGCCGCAGTAATATACAAAGAAAAAACGTCATCATGCTCATACTATCGCGTACACTATACCTGTGGTATAGCCTACGTCGTATAGGCGCTCAGGAATTATTGTTGATTTTGATAATTAATTTTAACGGCGTTGCCAACGCTGCCCTTCATCTCACTTCAAATAGTTTCTCGACTTGATAGCTTTTTTTCCACCAACTCCACTTGTACCCTGTGCCTGGCTACAGGTATAGAACTCGTTTCAAAGCTCCTTTGCTCTAAGTATATATATAAATATAGCCGACTTAGCCGCCTATCCAACAACCCATAGATATTTGATGTTTGAAAAAAACAAAAAAAAAAAAAACTATAATTCCACGGGTACCTTCATATTTATACCATTCTTACGTACGATCTGGCTACCTTAGTTAAATGAAAATTCTTAATCTTGGTACCCATTGGTATAAATAAACAGTACTTACCTCGTTGATAGGTGAATTTTAATTCGTCATTTTTTCATTCATCCATTCAAATTAAGCTGTAAACATAGTATGCAAATTTCCTGTAATTTCACGCAATATGCATTTTGCATTATAGTTACCTACTGTTCATTCTCTAATCTCCACTTAACAGTCAACACTTATTCCAGCATTCGTGTAGACCTTTATCATATTACATCGTAACAAAATTGTACGAGTACTCTTCAACGTTTTTTTTTTCTTCTTATTTTTATAGACGCAATAAATGTTAATAAACTAGATTTTTTTGCTTCGAATAAATCATTAATTTATTGTTTTCTACGTACTCGAGTACAATCTTCTTCGTATTATTCCCCGCTATTCACACGATCAACGCCTCTAAATGTTTAGACCATCGAGTCATTGCCGCGCCTGTGCTTCTAACAATTAACAATGTTAGTATAGCATTGGGATCTCCAACTCCAGCGTAGATGCTAGTGTTAGCGATAGACCATAAAGTTTAATAGGTAACGTCTTAATAAAAGAAGCATCAATTACCAAAATGTTTTAAAACATTTCGTATCTAATTGCGAGTAGTTTATTTTTATTTTTATTTTTAATAAAGCAATCGTGTTGAACAGACAGATCCACTGAGTACCTAAATTTGATTCATCAAACTCAACTTTACCACTGACCAATCATTTCGTTGTATTGGTACTATACGCGTGAATGAATGAATAAATAAATAAATAAATAAATAATAAAATCCTAACTTGTAGGTGCTAGGTACATATACCCTAATATATACATACACGTACGTGTACGCAGTACGTACCCACCTATTTATTATTTATTAGAAGTAAAATGTGTTCGAATTGATGTAGCGTCGGCTTACCGCCGCGTGCAATAATATATATATATATAAGACGTGTTTTTCTTTAACAATACGTGTTTATTTTGTTTTTCGGGCTATTAATTTACATGCAAAAAAAATATAAAAGGAATCGACATGGCATACAGAACACATAAAAAAAAATGACTAGATAGGAGATTTATAAAAAAAAAAAGGGCCCCGGGGTGGTAACAAAATAATGACATTCGATTACATAAATAAACATATAACAAATAAACGATTGCGGTATTTACTGCTCCGCGTCGACGATGTCATCCAAAGCCCAGTGACGATGTCGTATTCCTGGATCCGCGAACGCTGAAGGTGGTCTCTCCGGCTTCTGGCACCTTTTTTTTTCTTTTTTCTTTTTTAGGCGAAAGGGTAAATACAACCGTAAAGCTAACAATATGTGCCACTTGGCAAAAATGACAAAAATCAACTTATAACGAAACTTTACGAAATTGAAAAACACGTCGTCGACATATCACCTTTCGTAGCTAGCGCCGGACTGACTCTCTATCTTTTAGCCAGTTCCCTGCCAGGACCAACGCTATCTTTTGGAAAATCCCCGTTAGATATCTTTTAGACAATTGGGGCTTTCTGTCGAATTCAGACACAATTAAAAACATTCGCCTCGTCGAGACATGAAGGATAGGCACAATTGTTGTCACTAGAATTTCAATCGAATATTTATCTTTAATTTTCTTTATATTAACTTCGTTAGATAGGTACCTATCTTTCACGCTCAGTGTCTGAATTCGACAGAACTTTCCACTCTACATTGAAATAAGTGATCTATCGCGGTCGAAATCTCGTCAAGCCATGAGCGTGAAAAAAAGAACCGCGAATAGCTGTTTCTATCACTTTCGACCGTAATTTGCCGGAGAAAGAGCGGTGATACATTACCTACACAGATTTTCGCAGAACACTCGTCACTTATGAATAAATTCTTTTGCGCATGCACAAATTTATTTCGCCGTAATAGTACTAGAGCAATAGTAATTGGGAATCATTCAGGAAGGCCATATTTGTTCCATAGAAGTTCTTCTTATTTCAAAAAAAAAAAATCCTTCGGACTCATTTTAGTCATTTAGCATGTTTTATTGGTTATAGAAGGTTTTACATAAAGATGTTTTCTATTCTCAACAAAATTTTGGCTCCATATATATATATATTTTTTTTTTTCATTATTTTCATCACTACTTGGTGTCATCTCTTTGTTTGGAACTTTGAATCGCTTTGTATTCTCATCGAATTGACTTCGGTGGCTGAATTTTCAACAGTGAAGTACTCAAAGAGTCCTCATCTTATTTTACTCTATGACATCAGTATGTGTGGAAAATAATTCGAATGATTGTTCTTTATTTGATGAAATCACAACACTCGTGACATGGAACAAATATGGCGTTGTGGAGTACTCCCCTTCAAAGTGCCTTAATAGTACGGCTTCAAATCAAAATAATATGAAAGTGATAAAGAACTTTGAGCATACGCAAAATATAAAATTATGACGAGCGTTCCGACACTGATGCATGTTATGTATCACCTCAGCATTGTCACACAACTAGGTCCATCTAGTATATATAATCAAAGATATTTGCATAGCCACTACTTCAAACAGGGATGAATACCCATTGCCAAACGTCATACGTACGTAGACCTATGTACCCATTAGAACCTAGGTAATGTCGAAGTAAATATTATTTTGTAGTCAGACGTAGGTGTATATACATATAATAGGTATATAAAGCGAATCGAGTCTACGCAGGTAGGTAGTAAGTAGCTAGGTACCCAACTACCTACGTTGTTATGTTAGGTATATTGTACATATTACGTATGCCAGCGGGCAATATAATTATGCACAATAATACATACGGTGCGTCCAATTAATTTGAGTACATCCAGTAGAAGAAATTGTTGAACACTTCATTGAATAATTTTGAGAAAACTAGGTTCTATTTTGATTTTATATGGTAAATACAACTGCGTTCGTAGCCACAGAGAAATATGTTCAAGTTTCATAGAACTTCGTTCATAGACTGCATTCAGATAGGACTTCATCTCAGCATATCGAAATTTTTGATCAGTGTTGCCATTTTCGAGAAATCGCAAATAGGACTCTTACCCCGCTGCGTACTCTTGCGCCCACTTACTCTATAGAGTATTTATAATGACTGGTCTATGTTGTAATTGGTTATACGTCACGCGTGTATCAACCAATCAGCAAGTTGGAATGTGGTAAATTCACCTCGACTAACTCGTAAAATAAAAACACAAATTAGCTGATGATTCAAATCACAAACGAATTTTAGTCGTTCACTGAAAACTGAACGATATTATTTAGGAAGGTAGAAATGAAACTACCTACATTTTTTCACATTTTAGCGTTATGATTGATCATTACGCGCGTAACATATGACCAATTAGAACATAGACCAGTCATTATAAATACTCTATATGCTACTTTTCCTTTTCATATTTCATATTTATCGAGTTCGCATTAATAATATCCGCGTACTGTACCTAGCTGAAGGTGTATGTGCTCATTTACGTTATTTGTTTCATATCAGTGGAAGCAAACAAAATGAATAATCACGCGTTACAGCGGCGTTAACCGATCAAGTACATAGTATACATGCATACGGACTACACAGACACGCATTATTCTTGAAAAATTTCTCTTCAACGTGCTTTTCACGCGTTTTAATTAATTAGTGCGTAAAATATGTGAACTGCATCCAACGTATTATTCACATAATGAATAAATCCTTTTGTTAACAATGTTGCACTCGTTTGAAATGATAAATTTCAACTAATAAAGTGCCAAATTATTAAAGAAAACAAGCGATCGTGACCAACTGTCAGTTAACAAATTTAACGAGAGCCGCGACGCGACGCACCACGCCGTTGAAATATGAATTAACACTTACCAGATCTAGGTGCCACTTGCCAGTCAAAGAAGCGTTTACCTGCAGCTACAGTACGCAATAGTGGAGTCGCGTTTGAATTGTTTCCTCGTCTCTCGTACATCGTACTCTCATTCCGCCTTCCTTCTTGTAAGTATATTTACGTGTATGTACAACGCACAAATAGCATAGCGTATAACAAGTTGACCGCAGATACGCAAGTAGGCTAGCCCTGATGGCCGATGTGGATGTACATGTACACGTAAATCGTAAATTAGGAATTCCTCGTGGGGAAATGTAGTATGTAGTAGATGCTATGTGGCTAAGTACTCTCAACTCTGACCATAAAATAATCAATCGCAATTCGACAGGCGAATTCTACTTGAACCTTATTAGTGATTTTACAACTTAAACGTTTGTACACTCGAGCATCAAATTCCTTTTGTATTCATCATGTCCTTTAGGTACTTATTTCATTTTCATTTTTTTTTTCTCATCAAAACCAATATTTATTATAATACGTATGTAGGTATTGTATACTTTTGTAGTATGTGCACGTGTTGAACAAACTTATTTTGTTTCCTCACCTCCTATAATACGATTTATTAAAAATTGAAAAAAATTTAAATCGAAAGATACGAAATGAAATACATTTATTCCCGGTTTGGTGAAGAGAATTTAACGCTTATGCCGAGTGACTACTTGATTCAAGCACAGGGACGTAACTAAGGGGGGGGGATGGGGGAGGAGCTTCCCCCCCCCAGGTGTTTTGAAAAGTTGGGAAATTTATAATTGTTCAACGCTGAAGTTGGGAACTTGGAATTTCTTTTGGGAAAATAAGAATTCGAATAAATTCGAACTGATGCCAACTTATATCATGTATAGCACACAACCAGAGACGTAGCCCTCTTGGCTTTTGTAAAGTTGGTAAATTTGGAGGTTTAGCGTAGCAGTATTATTACAACTAATTAAAAATTTTTGAAGACTAAAAAAAAAAAAAAAAAAAAGGTCGACAGTTGGGAAAATTTCATGATATTAATTGGCAATTTTTAGTTTTCTCCCCCCCCCTCGAAGAATGTCTTCGTTACGCCCCTGTTCGAGCACACCAAGAGCAAACATTTTTCCCTCATAGAAATAAATTAGATATTTGGGTTATATTAGTAAAAATAAATGGCATAAATAACATTTATTTAATGCTTAAAATAAGCGTTTATGAATGAAATGCAAAATTTTAATTTGTATTTTCATTGTCAAAAATACACATACAGTACCTATATTTACATTTTTCACTCTCACGATATGTATTCAAGCTAGATACCATATTATCGAACGAATTTGAAATTATCACAATACAGTATCTATATATTGTCCTATATACAATATACATGTAGTTCATATACCACTCATCTCAACTCAGAAGCTGCACTATTCGAAATTATTTTACTTGAAGATTTTAAACTGATTTCGAAGTCATTTTAGTATCTAACATTGATTCCACATAATATTTAGTAAGTAACTGAGTGAGTGAGTAAGTGAGTAAGTGAGTAAGTAAGTAAGTAAGTTAGTAAGTAAGTAAGTAAATATAAGTATTCACATTCTTATCTCGCTACAGACATCGGAACGTGCTAGAAAAATTGTTTGTTTAGCCGGCCGCCAGTAGGTATATGTATATACTCATTTACATAATTAATAGCCATAAATAATTTAGGTATTTGTGTATCTTATTATTCAAATGGGATTAGGTGCCATATAAAATTGTTGCAATGCGTTGCGTCGCGTCATTTCGCGTCGCGTTGAATCCTGTCTACTACATTGTAAACTGGTTATCACTGTTTGGAGCATATATGTACATGTGTACGTATAAAGAAAACATGTTGAAGAAGCGAACGATATGCTTGATAATGTTTATGTATAACTTACTTATTACTCACGGTTCGGTTTCCAATAACATATTCCGGAAATAAATTTTTATTTCTGCATTCTTGGAAGTTGGAACAAATTCAAAATTAATTAAACGAGACAGTGTTTTTTCTTTCTTTTTTCTCTTTTTCATTTTTATTTATTTATTTATTTATTTGTATATATATATATATATACATTTTTTTTTAATTTGTTCCCGTCGCTTTGGCGTCATTGTTTACCACACCGGCGCAGCGCGACGCACCGATACCATACCATACGGTATAGTTAGGCGCCAACTTCTTCAACCGGTTATTTGCGTGTTTTCCAAATATAGCAAACAATTATTACGAGATTTGAGATTTTCAGAAAGATTAATAAAATCCATGCAACGGAACTACGAGATCGCTTCGTTTGTGGAAATAGTCGGTATAGGTATTCATCTCGGTCAAGGCGCGTCTGAGCATAATAGGCAACTTGGTCTTATATACCTATTACCTACATACTATATATGTAGGTAGCTCTTGTAGCTATCTACCTAGTACCTACATAAATATGTGCACGTACAATTAGAATAATCATAAGGATGATGATGATGATAATAATAGTAATAATAATAACCATAATAATAATAATAATAATAACTGCAGACGTGTATCAATATATTATAACGTCGCTGAAATAGAGCTACCATATATATAACTACATATGCACCAAGTTCCATGATATCACGTATGTTTAATCATACTTAATAAAATCAGTCGTTCGTAATTTTACGCAAGCTGCGAATTTTTAATGCGATTAAAAATTTAGAGAGCAGCTAACGAGCTCAGCACTAATTTGCTTCGCGTTCACGTCACATTGATTTACCAAAGCATAGCGGTGATTCATAGGAATTTCTTGCGTGAAATCTTTTTCGCGAGAATACTTGATACACATAAAAATATATGCAATATAGTACTCGCGTGTACCTTATATCCGGCATCAGATCTCAAGGGCTTTAAAAACGGGAAAAACCTCATGCTGGATTTTTCTTGACAAGCTTTTCTGATGACCTCGATATAGATATTCCTATGATATGTATGTAAAATGTTTCTCTTAAATTCGTAATTTCTCAACATAGTAGCTATTTTAAGGAATCAGAAAAATATAATTACACATCAACGGTATAAGGCAGAGGCGTATTTAGGCATGGGCAGAGAGGGCAGCTGCCCATAGCGGCAAAATATGAGGGGCGGCAAAATTTGGTTTTTCCAGCTGTTTTTTAAATGTGAAATACATTATAACGATTTTAAAAAAAATTATGGTAGTCGGATGGATGAACTTATAACATATTCAGAAATCAGTTTGAAAAAAGATTATGAAAAATTAAAAATTATAGTAAAAATGAAAACTGTTTTTTTGTTTTGGCTGGGTTTTTTCAACTTCAAAACGATAGGTATATAATTTTTTTTCACGCCTAGCGCCGGCAGGTATTTACATGAAATTTGCTCAAAATTTTGTGAGAGACTCTTCCTAAAAGTGCAAAAAAATTCCTTTTTTGTTTTTTTGATAAAATTTTGAGGGAGGCTGGAGAAAAGGTAAATAGCTCAAATTTTTTGTTTTTGATCTCATTTATGAAAGAGTAAGTCACGGAGACCAACATATCCAAATTTCAGCTTCATAAATGCATTTAGAGGGAGAGTAAGAGCAGAAAACGGATTTTTGAGGAAGTTTTAAGTCATAAAATTTCTTGAATCTTCCACATCTCCTTACCAAATCAATCTAAAAAGGTCAAACATTGTGTGAACGATTAATTGGTGACCAGAATATGATCTTTTAAATTTGGGTCAAAATGGATACAAAATGGCAGATTATCAAAATTGGAGTACAGCTTGAGGAGCCTCGAATTAGTGGTAATGTAATTCATATTAATTCATTCGATTGTTGGGAATAAGAAGTGTATTATATACCAAATTTACTTTCACAGATGATACTGTAGGAGAGAAGGAGGAGTTACTCACGAGCGGTTGAAATTTTTTTATTGTGGTGTCATATGATAAAATGAGCCCAAGTGACTGACCTATTTTCATTTTAGCTTCCTACGTGTATTTAGAGAGGAATTAAAATTTGAAGATAATTTGAGGAACCTCAAGTAGATATAATTTAAAAAATATGTCTTCATATACTTGTTGCATAGTAACAAACACTACATTGTTCTAAATTAAAGTTCGTAAGTGGTTTTTGGAAAAGATAGGGCAGAGGTTTTCAAACTTGGTATTGGTTGTGGCCTGTACACATGAAGGGCTGAGCAACATTATTTCCAAACCTGATCAAGCCTTAGTTAAAAACTCAGCTGTAGTAATGCGGCATGGCTGCTTACATTAAAAAAAAAAAAATTAATCCAACTTAAAAGTTTGGGTTATATACCAAAATGAATGTTAAAAAAAATATTCTGCATGAAAATTTTTCATAATTTTTTTGGCGGGGAGAGGGACGGCGGCGAAAGTTTACAGCCCACAGGCGGCAAAGTTCAAAGTCCGCCTCTGGCATAAGGTACCATCAATTCATCATCGGTTTTCTATATAGAGAGCGTGAAAAAGCGAGGAGGTGAAAATTTTGCAAAATATTCAAGAGTAAAAAAAAAATTATATAATTTTAGCGCATTTTTAACCTCCAAATGCTAATTTTACTATTTTTTATACGTTTAAAAATCAACTTTGGTGTAAAAAAATGTTTATGAGAAAGTTTTGTGCCCTACCATCCGTTCTCCCCTCATTTACAACACTAAAAGTCAGATACGTCATAGTCGATGAAGGTTCACATAATTAAGATGAATGAAATAAATACATACCTAGGTAAATTTCGACCGACACGACAGTTTCATTTTATAAAGGTTTCCTGTCGGAACTTTCCTCCAGGATGAGACCTCTGGCCGGATATACAGTAAATATGTATTAATAGATCTAGCGATGATGTATAGGGTCTAGAGTGCAGGGTGATGTATCGTGGCATATGTAGTTATGCGCAAATGAGTACATCTACGTAGGTATATAACCAATTGTAGGTAATTTTCCTCTATTTCCCATATCCTATTACTACGTGTCGTATACGTAGTACGTACTACGTTGGCACCTACCTATCTATCTATAGTGATTACTACATCCCAGTGGCGTATTTAAGGGGGGATCCAGGGGGTCTGGACGCCCCTTGGCGATTTGAAAAATAGTATTTTTGCCATATACAAATAAGGAACAACGAAAATGTAATATGCAAATAATCAATAGTAATAAAATCGCAAAATTTTGAGCCTACCTAACCGATTTTTATATTTGAAAATTTTGCTGGACCCCCACCGCCGACCATCAGTCTGGATACGCCACTGCTACATCCTATTCGTTCGAATGAGAGATTCGCCAATCGTGATAACATATCCAATTATATATCTATGTATTTACTATAGCAGGACCTTAAACATCCTATTTCATGTCCTGGAACTGAAATCGAAACAAATGACCATTGGCCATTATCTCTGCTCTAGTAGAAAAATCTAAATTATACCTGGCTAAACTAACATAATATAGCTCGTGCGTCATCTCGTTCGTTGACGCGTTTTTTACTCGTATGTGTTTCTTGAATCCGGCTCGTTATCACTTTCGATTTCTCAATACGTAACGATCATCGATGTTTCCGATCTGTAACTCATGCATATACACGTACGTCGTACACGTATAGGTAATTATAACTACATTTGTAGATGTACATATTATATGTATCTACTCATCTCTCATTCGATGGAGTGTCAGTGTGCCACTGGCGCATTTAGAAATTTTACAATTCGAACACTCGAGTTTCGATATGGGGTTAGCCAGATAGCCACCCCTTTTCTTTAGAATTACCTGCTTGTTGATGTCGTGATAATGTTTTTTTTTTTTTTTTTTTTTTTTTTAATTTTGGGGAAACTAAAAAACCATATTCCACTATCAGGAATATATACTATATATCTATATACGTTTTCGAGCAACTAATAACGCAACGCGTATTCACAATTTTAAATAATATCAAAATTTAGCAGAAACAGAAAAAAAATTAATTTACGCGAATTTAATGATTAAGAAGTCTCCATATAAACAACGTACCTATGTTTGGACAAGAGCAGATTAGGCAGCCCCCATATAGTATTTCGTTTTCCAAACATTCTAAACCACATTTATCAAACTTATGTTCTTTATTCAACTTTTGATTAATTACTCTAATTTATTCAGCAACACCGACTCTTGATAAAATTGATTTAAATCAATAAAATTTACATTCTGTTCAGAAGTAAGAAATTTCACATCACTTGGTCCCACAGTATTAGAGGAAAGTATAAGCGTGCGATTCAGTTATCAATAGGTGTACTATTTAAAAAAATTAAGTTGAAAATAAACTATTGAAAAAATGTATACCCACGTAGTTCGACTTTTTTCCAATAAATTACTCTATTTTTTGTTTTGTTTTCTTTTTATACGTATAGGTATCGTAATAGGACTGTAATTATCGTTGCGTACGCAGGTATAGTCGACTAGTCGTAATAGTGTAAGCATACGTGCTGTACTAGAGCGTCTCGGTTGAAATTTATTTCACAACTATCGATATTAGGCCACCAACGATATTAATAAATCTATAATTGAAGTTGAACGCTTACGTTTAACTAGTTTATAAATTCTAATTACTTGGTTTATCCCAACCGTACACCTTATCCTAAACCTAAATGGTTTACGCAGTAAAACGGCGAACACGTTTCGGTTATTGTACGCGTTCTACACATATAGGCATAAGGGTAAGAGCGGTACAGGCCAACAATTTTCCGATAAATCTGTGTAATTACAAAAAGCAAAAAAAAAAAAAAAAAGTAAAAAAAAAATCAAGTCCAATTAACGCTCGCCGTACCTATACGAGTATTTCGTTTGGTAGCGTTTATAACTTCGGAACTGGAGTAATTAAGGAGCGTTAACAGGACCCTCCACGTTGACGTGTTTCGGCGTTTCCACCAATTCTTCATAGAAAGGCCGCTTCTTAGTTCCCATCATCATTAAAACGTCAAATAAATTGTTCTCATCTTAATTCAACGATAACAATAGATTTCTTTCTGCAGCCAGCCGAACGCTGTGTAATTCATAATTACTGGCCTTTTATCGGTGCTTTTCGAAAGAACGTTATTGAAAAGGGAAAATACGAGTAGAACGTACGTTATTTCGATTTATCTATACTATATAGGTATCCGTACAACTTGCACATTATAAGAGCATCCAGGGCAGAAGGTCCGTCTGTGGTATTTATGTATTTATACGCGAATGATCGTATGTAGGTACGTCTACGTACAATGTAAAAATATATAGAAACCGAAATTACATTTACCAATAAGTATGTATAGGTAGGTACAGGTAGGTACGTTGTGTACGAAGCATTTACAACAATAGATATCTTATCATTTTTCACGTATCAAATAAGAAAGTCCATTATTCGTGTGTTACGGCTACAAGCGAAGCTTATACAGTTTTCCAGTTTAGGAAAAATGTCATTTAAATGCGACTTTCACAAGCTTTTCTCTAGCTCAATATCACGACTGAATCAACTGTAATAGACAACACAGACATCGTCGGTAATTTGATGTGTTGTCGAATAGAACAAAAAAAAAAAAAAAAATGTAAGCAGCCATGCCGCATTACTGAAGCTGAGTTTTTAACTGGAGCTTGTTTTGACACCCAATACAAGTCTGAAAACCCGTACCCTATCCTTTCAAAAACACTTAGGAAGTTGAATTTGGCACAAATGTAGTATTTCCTGCCATGAAATAATCATGTAAACACATATTTCTCAAATTATAACTATTTGAGGATCCTCAAATTATCTTCAAAGCTTTATAAACCGCCATTTTGGATCCATTTTGATCCAAATTCAAGAGGTCATATTCTGGTCACCAACTAACCTCACACACAAAATTTGACCTCTTTAACTTGATTTGGTGGGGAGATATGGAAGATTCAAGAAATTTCATGACTCAAAACTTCCTCAAAAAGCCGTGTTTTGATCTAACTCCTCTCAAAATGCACTTAGGAAGCTGAAATTTAGATATGTTGGTGTCCGTGACTCACTCTTTCATATGAGATCAAAAACGAAAAATTTGAGCTATTTGCTCCTTCCCCAGCCTCCCTCAAAATTTGAGTGATCCGTCATTTTGAAATTTATCGAAAAAACAAAAAAACTATTTTTGCGTATTTTTAAGAAGAGTTCCTCACGAAATTTTGAGCGAATTTTATGAATACTCGCCGGCGCTACACGTGGGGAAAAAATATATATATAATCATGGTTACATATGAAAGTCAGCTCCCGCTATGTAAAAAAGCAGTTATAAGTTAGCTCCATGTGAAAGTGAATACCGTATATGGAGCTGACTTTTACAAATCATGCATTAGTTTCGCCCAAGCGCCCTCTATCCAGTGGGCATACGTGACAGGAGGAGCCGACTTTCTCTGTAAATGTCTATTTAAATATACAGCTCCGTATACGGTGCCCACTTTCTCATGGAACCAACTTATAACTGCCTTTTTGAAGCATGGAGTCAACTCTCACATATACTTCTAATTAAATTTTTTATCATAACTTCTATTCTAATTATCGATTTAATGTATTTCTTTCACTCATAAAATGGAAAAATAACATTTAACTGTTTGCTGGAGCCAAATAGCTCTTAGAACCATTTTTTAAGGTGGATCCAACTTTCACTGTTTTTCGAGGGATCCAACTTTTATACGTAACTCAATATATATATATATATCTACCTGTGATATCAATTTGCATCCGGTACACCCATTGGAGCAATTTGCCTCCGGCCTTCAAAATAATTTTTTCCGAATATTGTTCGCATATTAGTGAAAAATAAACTTTACTGATCAACGCGATCTATCGAGGGGTAAAAGAATCAAAATTTTCAGGTATACATTTTATTGAATATATGAACACAAATAGGAATATGCCTCCAGTATGTGCACGCGTTTAATTTGCTTCCGATTATACATGTCTGGACAAACCTCCGTTGAAAATGCTTCCAGCAGCGTTGCCAATTATTTGCAAGTGTTTTCAGACAGTTGAAGTGCGTTGATTGTTTTGATCACAACTATGTATTCTCGCGTGGGCATGTAACCGTGACCTATCGGTTCTTGTTCTGAAACAGACAAAGTTGCGTGCACGTGCATTTTTAATTTTCATGTTGAAGTTCTATGCCCTGATGATTTTTATTTTAATATAAATTGCAATTATGAGTGAACAAGCAAATTTATTAGTCAACTTAGCCAGTAAGTATTACATAATTGCATTTAATAACTTATTTTTTAGAATATCATTAGAGCGTAATCATGAGTAATAGAATACATTGATTATTTGACCAGAAAATGTTTCACTTTCCTTTGGACATTCAATTATACGACTATTTTTATGATTTAATATCCCATTTATGAGTTTGTGTTTTGGTATCTTGCATGTTTCAACCAAATTCACACGTGCATGTTTTGGCGTCTGTGGTTAATGCAATAGGATCCTCACCGATTTTACTAGACAAACTTGCCTTTCCACGTTTTTATATCAAAATGCCTGCTGTACTGTACAGTATTAAATTTTTAGAAATGTAAAGTGTATTTTTTTAAATTAAATTCGAAGAAAAGAACTACCCCTATTCTTTAATTAGACCACTTAATGGAATGGTTATCGTAAAGGTAATACGTAAGTTGCGGGGTATAATATTTAATTTATCTAAAAAAAAAAAAGCAAAAAAATGGATACTTTCAGAATTTGAGAATGACAGGGCTTATTTTTTTAAGTAACATTATTGTTGTAAAGTAATTTAATAAACTTGAACTGGCTCAAATATTGAAAAATGAATAATTTTCCCCCTTGTAGTTCATAAGAAAATCTACCCAAATTTGTAATGTGAATTGCAGAGTTTAAAGCAGGATGCTACAATTTTCGATCGTCGAAAAACTCTGAAAGCGCAGAAAATGACGCAGATAGCATCGCCAGTAGTTCCACAAATGGACTGCATTATGCAACAATGTTGTAAGTGAAATGAGGCGCCATAGACTTGTTGATCGATTTTATTTTTGTTTTTAATGAGAAAAACTAGTAATGAATGAAATCTTTCATGTTATTTAAATAATTTCAAAGACAAACAAGCGAAATTTGTTCAGTTTGATTGACTGGCTTTGTTATAATTTACATTACATCAGTAACTTGATGTAGTTAAGGTTTATGGCGCCTCATTTTACTTAGAACATTGTTGCGTAATGCAGCCCAAATACATCTCAAACACAGCCACGAAAAAATTACGCTATGGAGTCGAATTCAGATGTTAAAGATGAAGTAAAGGAGCCATCGATTTTAATGCAAAGTGATGAGTTTGATTCTGATCCTCCGTACAGTCCTTCCTTTTTAAGTAGTACTGATTCAGATATGAACTTTGAAGATAGTAACGACGAAAATAATGATAAGAATAATGAAGGAGCCTCTCCAGTCATACCTTATATGAAAGATTTACATTTTCCTGACCTGTCGACAAGTGAAGCCGATTCCATGTTTAACATCAAGGAAAGTGAAACAACTGTACACCCAGAGAAGTCTACAACCGCCCTAGAGACGTCTACGACCGCTCCAGAGACGCCTACGACCGCCTCACAAATTTTATATTTACAAAAACTTAAAAAGAAGAAGCAAAAAACTATTTTGTGTAAGTTTTGTGAAAATTATGTCACGAATTTTGAGAGACATATCGAAAGAAATCATAGTTCAGAAAACGAAGTGAAAGAATTTTTATCATACCCGAAAAAAAGCCACGAAAGGAAACAAATTCTGCAAGTTCTTAAGAATGATGCCAACTTCAAAGAATTTTTAAAAGGGAATGTAATGCCATATTATATGGATGCCTCTGGTACAATAAATAAACTCCGAGTTAAAAGGGATGTATTGAATAAAGTGGCACCAGATAATATTTCATTAACAGCAAAAACCGACAACTTAATATTGGCGTTTGGAGAAGACTATCTGAAGAAACACAAACGAATTCAAATGGCTACCCCTTGTTCAAATAAAATGAGAGAATTAGCTCGACTTCTTATTGAAATTCGCAGACGATTAAAAACAAAATGCCAATTAGAAGCGGTTTTGAGACCTGAGTATTATCAAATATTTCTTGAATCTGTGAGAACTGTTTGCGGCTACAATGAACAGAGTTCAAAAATAAAAATTCTGAACTTTTTAAAAATAAGGATTGGGTGAAGATCAAAGCTTTTATTTTCAATGAACAGAAGAAGAAGTAATGAAAATACCTTTGAAAGAGCGTTCTAGACCTAAACATTTGTTTCATTTATATCGATAATTTTTTTTAAAAGTTTACATATTGGTAATAAGTATTTTTTCTCTTATATTACCAACCAAATTCGTTTTATTGTTAAGTATTTTTTTACTGATTTTTTAAAAACAGTTTTAAAACATGAGCAGTCAAAAGCATTTTTTAGAATAAAAGTTTTTTTCCTGTTTCATTTATATCGATAATTTTTTTTAAAAGTTTACATATTGGTAATAAGTATTTTTTCTCTTATATTACCAACCAAATTCGTTTTATTGTTAAGTATTTTTTTACTGATTTTTTAAAAATAGTTTTAAAACATGAGCAGTAAAAAGCATTTTTTAGAATAAAAGTTTTTTTCCTTAAGCTTTTTTTTTGGTAAGCAGGCGCGCTAGTACGACATGAATTTCTTTGATTTTAAAACTACATGGTTGATAAATCTTAAAAGCTCGACGTGTTAGCTTTAATTTAATTGGTAAACTATATCTCTTTAGGAAACTAAACCTTGTAGTTACTTACCAATGATTATTATATTGAACTCCATTTGCTCATCCGTTTTCGATAGTATCTTATTGGCTGCATCGTAATTTTTTTTGACAGTTTTGTGGCAGGTACCTACAAATCTTACTCCTAAAACAAAAAAAAATTACGTGATCTGTTTTAATTAGTAATAATTTTTTTCTTAAGCACGAATCAAATACGTTTCATCAATATTTTTACGGTTTTTGGAAAACAATGCTCAAATGTAACAAACCTGATTATAATTATTCCTAAACTACAAAACTGCATTGTTAATAACCCCTCAAAAACTTAACGCGTAACCTTTATTTTTAAATTCAATACGTGAGCTCCATCTCGTTAAGAAACTAAACTTTATAATTACTTACCAATGATTGCTATGAGCATCAGACTGTCGCTGTCATCAATTTTCGATCGCGGTAATCTTATTCAAAATGACACATTTGTGGTAGGTAGTTAGGTACCTACCTCCTCCTCATTCCTAAACAAAAAATTTCATAAAAGATACGGAAATAGTATAGTTTGAACGAATTTAATGTCTTATTTCAATGGTACTTACCTGTCATAGATAGGATATTACATTCATCAAACTGTACCAATCTTTGTTTCTTTATCAAAAAAATGTAATACTAATTATTCACAGTATATCGCATACAAATTCCTAATTTGCCTCCGTATTAAATATTATTGGTACATAAACCTTTATTGTGCATCCGTGCGCGGTTGTCAGAAATAGGAAGCATTTTCTTTTTGAAAAAATCTTTAATCTGGGTGATATACGCGGAAGCAAATTAAAACATCGGTTACCCATACGTTTTCGACGGTGGCGCTGTCTGGTGATACCCTTATGCAAACTGGATGTATATAATTTTGGTAAAGGGGTCGAAATTACCTCCAGCTTAAAAACTGCCTACAGCCCTATGAGTATGCTATTTGGTCAACTAACATCATATACACATGAATGCCAAAGTACCTCCGAAATCGGAGGTAAATTGGCCAAACGGAGGTAGATTGTCATTATGAAATTCTTTTTTGGATGCAAATTGATACCGTTTACACGTATATATATATGTACCAAAAAGTTGGACATTTGCCAGATGATTACAAATGGTCTGAAACGCAAAGATTTGAAGACCCCACCCTCCCCCGACCTTCCCTTCCCAAATCATGTAGGCTATAATAGCTATAGTTTTTATTAAAAACTCAGCTAAAAAAAACAAAACAAAACAAAAGAATGAAAATAAGAGCAAGTATGGCCATGGAATGAGGCATTTTTCTTCAGGCTACTGTAATATATGAAGAACCTAGGTGGATAGATGAAGATGCAATGCGGATACGGATGCGGATGCGATTGCAAATTGAAAGCTTTGTAAATATACTTACTCGCAATCAGTTTATTTTTTCATTCTTTTGGTGAGCACGCGAAGAAATGAAGAGTGAAATGAAATCGCGCCGAAATCGGATGAACGATACGTCGCGTCGCGCTCTCGTCGTATTTACATACCGTACGAAGCAACGCGACGCACGTATAATAGGCTAGCCAAGTTATCGAAATCAATGCGCGATTTTCATCTCCTGTGTAGACCGTTTCGACCGACGAAGTTATTTCCTTTCAAGAACACTCGTCTGCGTTAACAAAAGAAAAAAAAAATGACGGTACCGGGCATGGACTGCTTTTTACATCCGCATTCTCGCGTAAACTTTACAGATAACTTCCTCCCGAAATGTGTCTTACTCTCGTTTATCTTCACCGCAGCAAATATTCACAATCACAACCCTTCGTTGTAATTATTGTTTTACAAATTCGCCATTCAGCAACAGCCAACCGCATTTTTTCCCATTCAAAGTGTGAAAAACAAATGACTAGTTTGTTATCATTTAAATCAAGTATCAACGCCTCGGCGAGCTTGTCTCATTGGAATCCGCGGAGAAACTGAGAGTGAGAACCTATTCAAAAATATAATTGAATAGAAAATGCGGAGCTCATTCAAATGATTAAATAGACTTATCGAACATTTTCTTCAAATCATAATGAAATGTATATTTTTTGACAGACTTAAGGCTTCAATGATGATGACGGCGGCGGCGGCGGCGGCGGCGGCGATGACGACGACGACGACAACGACAAAATAAAACAAATGAGGGCTGCAAAACATTTGCAATCCGCGTAGTATCGTATAGTTAAGGAGATACTTCATGTTTACATTTTGATGAGACGTTTTTGAACGAACTTGTGCGATTTTAATGATCGTTCAAGATCTGAATGTTACATCAAAGAGTTGTACTTATAGGGAACGATTTCGACCAATTTTAACAAAAATTTCCAATTTTTGATCAGTTTTTTCTTGATGGAAATTCAACTTTTTTCCAATTTCTTTTTTTAAATACTTTTTTTAGAATTAGATTAAGACTTGTATTTCGATATGTCATTTCTAAAACGAATGATTAACGTTTAAAATTTCGCCATATCTCGCGAATTCTCACCCACTTAACTCTTCTTAAATCAAAAGGAGAGGAAATATTCGAAAATATCTCAAAAGTCAGGTCTTTTTAAAAGATTAATAAATAAAATAAAACTGGTAGGAATAAATTATATCGCGTTTTCAGGGAGAAATAACCGATTGAAGTTGACGTTCACAAAACGAACCTCTTCTTGTCAAAATGTAAACAAAGAGTATAGCCTTAATTAGTTATATATTCATGACGTACCGAAGGGGCAACTTGCCTCCTCGGTCTCTTCAAACTTAGTCAAATTAGCGATATTTAAGCTTCAAGTTGACAATTTCTTTTTTACGTGTTGGAAAAAATACTCATTCCCTCTTTCTTTGTTCTCCGTTAAAAAGTCCTTAGAGAGGATTTTGCTTGGTATATTCGTTCAGCTTTATTTTCTATTTCCGTAAATGAATTGTTTTCGATTTGGCTTGAAATTAGGTTTTCGTGGAAGTGCCTGCACACATGTACAAACATGTCCATAGTACCCATAAGAAATGGTGAAAAATAACGAGTAGCCTATAAAGGCTATGATGCGTTGATTCGTGTCGATAAGTCTGTTTAAGTGCTCGCATATGAAAATGAAATGAACGAGTCGCCACCTTGATAAACGAATAAACCGTACCTATAATACTTAAATAATTAACTTGCCATTCAAGTATATGTATAGTATACGTACCTTCAAAGGTTTATAACTATAATATCAGCGGTAGTATCATTAAAAATGAACCTATAATAATTAATAAGTTACCTACGAGTACATTATTAGTTGAGGTTACGGGTGTTGTTTCAATCTTTTTAATATAATTTTTTCCTCAGTACGGATTTACGCATTTCCTGCAACTTGCGAGAGAAAGGACGAAGAAGGCAAAAAAATTGTGTGCCTTTGAATAATCTTACATAGATTAAGTATGGGAAATATTTTGAGAATAATCTGTCCCATCTCAAACGATAATTACGTAAAATATTGTACTTGATGCGTAAATATTGTATCGAAAAATCGAACATAAGCGAAAATGAGGACCGCCCTAAAATGTTGTCAAGTCCAAATAATTATGGTACGAGGATGTGCGAGAAGTGATGGATCCAATAGACCGAACGCCAACAATTCAACATACAATATGTACATAATTATGTGCAATATGCAATATGTATACGTACATATGTATTAGAGATAGGCGCTTTCATTTTATTTATTTAGTCGAGGGATTAGACGCTCCGACGTGATGGGTGCCTTCGAAGGCTCTCTCTGGTGGATGCGAAGGAAAAAAGGATTATAAGGGAATCATATTATTTCATTGTCGTTAACAGGAAACGGGAAAAAAAAAGAATGAGTAATAGAATAATGAATAGCGCAAAACGTAAGCATTAAATTTGCTGAACGATGGCGCGGCCCACAATTCGGCAAATAGATACATATAATATAAGTACTCACTTTTCGAAATCGCTGAAGGATGAAAGGAAAAGAAAGAAAGAAAGAAAGAGAGAGAGAAAGCGAGAGAAAGATGGAAAGAAAGGCAGGTAGGCGCGTTGAAATCTTTTTAAACGACCGAGACCACGATATGCGTGATATATGTACATAATTTCGTGAAAATCCACAATTCATTTGTACAAGATTACCTACATAGCAAGGCTGAGTATATATGTTGCGTTTAATGGGGCTCAAGAATTTTAATGTCTCGTGACAAGCAGCAAAACTAGTTTTTTTCGATTAACTGGTAGCCGAGATGTACAAATAATTCTCGGCTGGTTATCGAACACAATAAATACACCCCACACCAAACTTGTAGCGCTCTATCTGACACGAGGGTGTCAATTAAAATTTTTCAAAACACCTTTAAACGATCGCTTATAGGTAGCTCTCTAGCTAGGTAGTAAGTAGTAGGTACCTAGCTAGTAGCTACTTAGTACTTAGTAGTGTATACTACGTGTACAGCGTGCGCGCAAATGATTACTTACACGCCAGCGCAAAAATGTGTTGTTAAAACTAGTTTTTCAAAATTTAGAAAATAGGCTAATACGTACAGGAATCGTACATTTCGAAATTGTATTTTATCCCAGTTCCTAATTTCATTATGATTGAAAAAATACAAACAAACCCACATTTTGAACATCTTTGCGCTGGTGTGTAAGTAATTGATTGCGCGGACAGTAGATGATGAACGTTTAGTTATCATGGATTGCGATATGCCACCTTATTACCCAATTATCAAATAGCTGAATAAGTACGTCATTCTTTTCATCACATAAGTTCACAGTGTAGCGTTGATGTGACGGTGAACTCAATAATTGCACAAATAATACTCCATTTCACCGCGCGAACATTTTATTTACAATTGTAACACTTCATTTTCTTTTTGGATAATAAAAACATTTTCCAGAAACAACGGTGTGCCGAGCCCCCGCTTCCCAAAGGGGACATTCCAACAGTTTTAGCTAGTCATTTTTCGAACTTGGTAACCGTGATTAAAGCCAGTGATCGTTATAAAACACGTTGAGGAACTAAAGATAGGTGTATGGACGACGTGGAAAACCCAGCGATAACGCATCGTACGTGTTCCATAATAACGACGCTGCAACAGTAAGACGACAAATTGCTTTTTATTTCATAATACGTATCACTTGAGTCACCAGCTTACCGTTCACCACATTCTCTACTCTCTATACATACATTTAGGTGTAGCCGGTACTGGTATGATGTATCTGCTACGCATACGGTATACGTACATACATATACATATACATGTAGCTATACGCGCACATAGCCTATCTTGGTACTTGTGCGAGGCGTTAAAAATGCGAAGTAAATAAACGGAGGTTGTCGGGCCATCTAAAGAGAAAAAGACACGCACTCCACTCAAACGCGAGGGAGCGTGTTGCAAAGAAAGAATTGCGTGGCTCCTCGACTGATACCTCCAAGTGAGAATA
>CM019753.1:1854447-1955097 GCA_009761765.1 Phenacoccus solenopsis
GGTAATTTTTTCACGCTTCTAACCTTTTCCGTTACAGAAGCGATATTCTCTTGTATACGATCGGTTTGCGGAGAATTGGCTTTTTCTGCGACGTGATGCGGAGAACGAGGCTCGGCTTTTACGTCGTTTCGTTTGGCTTCGTCTTCTTGGTCGGTATTCGATGATTCTGATTCGCAGTTATTCTCTTTGCTGCTTATCGCTTCCATGATGTTGGCTGCCGAGACGAAAGAATTGAACGCTTCTTCGGTGGGCGATATGTCTTCGACGACGGTATCGTCGGTCGTCCAACCTTGAAACTGCAGTATATCGTTGTGATTGTTATTACTGCCCATGTACTCGCGTAAAAAATTCATGGAGCTGTAGTGCGTCCACGATGGATCTTTGGTGTTTTCGCCGCCGCCATTGGAGGCGGCTAAACTTCTTTGTTTCTTCAATTCGCGGCGATACGTATCGCGTAAACCTTTCCATTTAACCTTGACAGTTTCCTCTGTAAACGCAAAAAAAGAGGGAAAACAAATTAAAAAAAAAAAAAAACGTACGTACAATATGTAGCGGGTATACGTAAGTGTAAAAAAATGTTTGTAAGTAAATGATGCACGTGTATTGCATATTATGCATACGAGTATACAGATACACGCTCATACGCCTGTTTTCGCTTGCAATTTGATGAGTCAAGACTGTAAAGAGCGAAAGAAAATTATTGCTCATGTTTCGCCGTTAAACAAGTTTCATAACGTGTTAATTTATAGTTTATTCAAAAATCCAAAATATCGAGGAAATCACGTATAATAAAAAATTGAATGAACTTTCATTTTGCTCAAAACTGCTCCAACGCTCCACAGTATATCGATAGGACATTCTGATATAGATACCAGGAAGCTAGGCCTTATTCGAACTTCGTAATACGCGACCACCAGTTGGAGAAGATGGTTGGTTAGGTTATTTTTCGAGGGATTTCAGTTTTCGTTTTCAAAATTCTCGATTTATACGTTGGTGTTTTATGGGTATGCAGCGATGAGGACGATGATGGAAATACAATATTGTCGATTGCAGGTTGTGTTTGAAATAATAATAATAATAATAATAATAATAATAATTATGATACATAAGTTTATACGTAGATGAAGATATTAGGTATGTGTACTGATACTCACTGTTTACTTTCAATAAGTCGGCGATATCTTGCCACAGCGCATTCACCACGATTCTGTTGTGATAATTAAGGTTTCGTTGATCCCATAGAGGTGGTCTGGCGCGAACTTCTTGAATTAGTCGTTCGGTGGTGTTAGGATTGTTTATGGTTATCATAGTTGTATCGGCTATGGCGGCGGTAATGCTCGATGGACGGTTGAGAAGAACTGAAGATGGCGAAACGTATTTCATACGACTAACGCGGCTGTTTCCAGGATGAGCTTGTATCGAAAATGAAGTTCAACGAGAGTAGCTGTTCGGAGAAGGCGACTACAAAAAACCAACACCGTTTCAATTGAGTAACGATAACGCGCACAACTATTCGAACACTGATAGTAGCAATAACAACAACAACAACAGTAATGATGATGATGACGACGATGATGATGATGATGATAATAATAATGCTATGCTGTTGTGGCGACTGTACAATGTTGTAAATACGTACAAGTATTGGAATAAGGAAAGCGAGCGTTGTTGGCTTGAACTGCGTCACAAAAAAGAAAAAAGAGCGTATTTAAGAGGTAAAGCGAAGATACAAGATAGCACGATACGGATACGCGTTGCTCGTGGAGACTAATACTAATAAGCGTAAGCTGTAAGCGAACAGGCGAATAAAACTCGCCGTCGCCGTCGCCGTCACCGTCACCGTCACCGGCCGATAGAACAGTGGCGACTGGCGGCGGTTATCGAAAAGATAGACGGGACGTATGTAATGCATCGTGATTGGTAGCCTTAGCAGCTAGTGTAGCGTGAGTTGCTTCGTTCGCTCGCTTTTATCAGACTCCCCCTCTTGCCTCGGCCGTGTCGAACAAGTCGCCCGGTTTTTCGTTCTAATCGATCGTCGCGTTGCGTGTGGTGCTCGGACGTGGACGACATCGTGTCGGAGGGGTGCCGCGCCGTACGCCGAAGCCGTTTCGCGGGTATAGCGTTACTTGGTCGCTCCGTATATAACGAAACCGCGGAAAGGATACCCCCGGTCCCGCTACAGAGCGACGTCCATCCATGTTCGTCATCGCCCTCGACGACGTTGTTTTCTCGTCTTTGCTGTTGGCTCGTCGTTATCTTGTCTTTCTGCGAGGGTTTCATGGACTCGTGGTCGCTCCTTTCTTTCCTCTTCTCGTCTTCATTTACTCGTTCGAGTCGTTCGTTCTTCTTCGATGACGATTACTCGATGACATGAGTGTATCGTTACGCAACATCGACGTGCATGTGTGTACGCACTACGCATACGCACACACATCAATGATGGAGATGCGTACATTACCACCACGCTTCTATGTTATTAGCTATTACATGCCGTCAGATACTACCTATATATGATGTATGATGAATATTGATGATACATGCTGTGTGACTCACGTTGCATCTTGAAATCGGAATATACTCTTTTACTTCCGAATGGACTGTACCTGTCGTACTGCTCTACATAATTATGTATTCTGTGATCTAAGCAGTCGCTCACTACTCATGTTCTCATCACAAAATGCAGATAGGGTATGCTATTCATTCGTATTTAACCTTAGAACGCAGCACATGTGTGCAGAATAATGTACACCTAAAGTTTTCAGGCGCATTATAGGCAATACGCAACGCGCCGCGCGTCTCAACCCTGATGCATCGAAATCTGCGCTATTTTTGAATGAAAAAATATCCTTTGTTTGATTTCCATCTCCCATTTAAGGCTATCTATGTAGATGTGACCTTGAAATAAAATAAATTATTTTGAAAATTTTTCAAGGGTTTTTTCGATGAAATGGGAGCTCTTTGATGAAGTTCCGAGAAAATTTTCGAGTAGTGGTATAAATGTCAGTGTAAAGAGAAAATTGCAATTTTATTGGTAGCTGATAACATTGCGCGTTTATGCCACTACAACAATCGTTTTGAGCAATGCACCGTGCTTTTCTGAGTGCTTGTTGCTAACGTAAATGTTTCCTTGCTATAAGAAATCGTCGATGGAGCAAATTACTAGACTATAATTAATTTTTGCATTTCTGGTACGTTTTTATTTTTTTATTTTTTTATTTATTCATTAAAATCAAGCGTGCACTATGTACCTCGAGGAGACACGAACGAAAAATCCTTAATATGTACGTGATGGAAATTACAGTGACAGTGGAAGCAGTATTAGTATGCGGCTAATTTCTATTCCCGCCAATGTTATTTCAAGAAGTTTTGAAATAATCAGCCTATCCGTAGCCCGCTATAATAGTCCGTTCAAAATAGGAAACGCCAAACGCAACCCGCATAACAAAGCAATTGTGGAGGCTACAAAGACATTCAACATTAGCAGCCACCCTGAGCATTATATTATTTATTTGTATTGAAATAATTATTTGAAACCTGTTTTTGACTTTCAAATCGAAAAACAAACTGTAACGAAATACACGAGGTGCAATACAACATAATTAAAACTAGGAAAAGTGATAACGGAGTATGGCGTGGCTTTGCATTGTAGCGAACTAAGGCGGTACTTCTTTGCCCCTGGCGTTTCTTATTTTGAACAAACTATAGGACAATGAGTATAATTTTTTGGCACAAAAAGTGATACTTTTCAAATAGCTAGAGCTGATGAAATTGATTTACATAAAGTGCGAAGAAGTTATATTAATTGGGTGAATTATCAGTTTTAACTTTTTGTTAAGTTTTCATTCTATTGGTTTTTTTCACTTTTCAAGGTCTTTTGGGAGTATAAGTATAGGTACCTAATGAAGTTTGTTATTGTGTTCGCCGACTAAAAGCACCTACGAAGTTTAACCTTTTCAGCTGGATTTGATGAAGAAACTATGAGGCATTCGAGAAATTTCCCTTCAGAAACCTTTTTTTTTTTTTTTTTTTTTTTTTTTTTTTTTTTTTTTTGTTTCGCCTCCCTTCTCGCAACTATGTAGGAAGCTAAAATTTTAATATGTCAACATATCCTGACCTCATTTTGCATTACAAAACCATTGACGAGAATTTTAATTTTTTTCGTGACCCAGGCCCGCGCCCCCTGCCTCATCTACACATCTTGAAGACATTGCCTCCCCTTCCTTCCACCCCAACATCCCCTGTTAAAACGAATTTGGTATGTATGTAGTTTAATTCTTGTCTCGTGGCAGTGTAATCGTGTGAGTCCATATTTATCAAATTTCATGCTTCGAATTTATTTTGACCCGAGTTGGAGGGGTTATACCAATTCTACTTATGAAGCTGAAATTAATATACCATATTATGTTGGTATACTCATGCTACTGCATCATATAAAAGCAAAATCAATGTTTTAGAAACTTCAGGAGTTTTTCCTTGAGTCGAATAAATAAGAAAAGTCTTTGGAGAATTGCATGGAAGTGTTTTCAACTAACTTTTAAGGATTTTCATGCTTATGCACCATGCTTTTTGGAGAAAATAATAAATGAAATACATTCGTGAATTGGTCAGCTAACTACAAATGGTCTGAAACGTGTCCATTCCTTCCTAAATCATATGGGCTATGATACATTTTCATTAAAAACTTGGCTAAAAAAATCATCGCGGAAACACGTTATCTCTATACGTTTATATCGTGTAGATGGATACGTTATTGAATCCTACAATTATTCCAAGTCCCCTACCCGCCGCTCGTAAAAAAACGAACTTTTCTCCTTGCTACCGAACAACTGGATATGTGCTAGAAAATGTACGAGTATTTTAACATTTCGAAGATTTGAAATGAGAACTTGGAAATGATAATTTTTCAATTTTTATTTCGGAGCGTGAGAGCATAAATTCATTGTTCAAATAGCACGTTATGTTGCGTATTAGGAGTTTGCGAAGTATAATTTATTTTAGGCTGAATTTCAGCCTTTCAAAAGTTAGAAAACATTAATAGTTTGACGAGTTATGCCGGTCGTACAGTGTCTACATATTTAATTCTGATGTGAATTTGTACCGGCCTTCGTTTAAAGTGATTAAACTGATATTCTTGATTACTCTCTCTGGGCGAGCATTATTCGTGAGTTTTATGTAGTTTTTCAAAAGTAAACTTTCAAAACCTATATTGATTTTGGGAAATACAGTTTGGTGTATACTGTATGCAGAGTGGTACGTCTGACTAGGTATGCCTAATTGCCTATATATACTGCAGTATGCAGTATGCTGTATTGGCACTATGCATATGGGTGTATTGTTTGATGGGGCGCGGTATACGCGCTTGTTAGTGCGTAACTTTTACCTATAGATCTAGCTTAGTTTCGATACGTACTTACTACTTACTACTTACGTAGTACGTACTATAAAAGGCTTCGTTGGTTTTTTAATCTGTTTAATATTCGACCAGTGTACCCTTGGAAATTTGAGCTGGCTGATTTCCATTCGTATCGTGAAATAATGCGCTTTACGAATTCACTCGAATTTTCGTACGTATACGAGTAGGTATGATTATACCTGTTGGTGAAAAATCTTCGCCACTGGAACAGAAAAGTTCGTGATACGGTTTCGTTTTTGTTTTTATTTTTTCCTGTCACCTATTTACATTATATTATGTACACTTACTTATACGTACTTGAGTACTTTCTACTTATTTGTTATCTGGTTACTCGTAATTCGTGAGTCGGTATATCTGTTGCGCATAAACGTATACATATAGCCTAACGATTTTATTTTGTTTCGCAGATAGTATCGGGAAGTAATACGAGTCACACGGCCGTGCTGACGATGAACGTTCCTGCGCCGTCCAAAGGGAAGACGTCGTCTGTGCTGTATTTTTGCTACAAAGAGAGCGACAACACGACCTTATTCAAGCATTTAGGACGGAACGAATACGCTAGAATTAAGATACGCGAACGTATTATACCACTTTGGATGCAATTACTCATAATCGTGGTGTGCTTGAGTTTTTCTTCGCTATTTTCGGGCTTAAATTTAGGGCTGTTGTCTTTGAATCGGACCGATTTGAAAATCATATCGAATACGGGCACAGATACGGAACGTAAATACGCCAAGGCCATTTATCCGGTGCGAATTCACGGTAACTATCTGCTTTGCAGTATATTGTTGGGAAACGTATTGGTCAACAGTATATTCACCATTCTACTGGACGATTTGTCTTCCGGCATCGTGGCCATCATCATTTCCACTTTGGCCATCGTAATTTGCGGCGAGATATGTCCGCAAGCGGTGTGCTCGCGACACGGCTTGGCTATCGGCGCTAAAACCATTTACATCACGAAAACCGTGATGTTTTTAACGGCTCCGTTGTCGTGGCCATTGAGCCGACTGTTGGATTGGATATTAGGAGAAGAAATTGCCACCACTTACACCAGAGAACGTCTCAAAGAATTGGTCAAGGTAAGCGTAACATTATCCGTTAAATGCTACCAATATTCTCGCGTATGCTGAAATGTAGCTAGTAAAAAACAAAAAACAAAAGAAAAAATCCTATTTATTTATCGTCTACCAATCGGAGAATTTTTAGCATTCTCCATTATATGAAACCTTAATGTAATTTTTTGCATCATTAATTCACCTCAGTTATATGTGGAGGCCTGAAAATCCTATTCTTCCCTCAAAACTGATTCAAGAGATTGGAATTTATTGACAATACTCTGCGCCAATTGTTGACAGTTTCTGTATATATTATTGGCACGATATGTTAACATAATAAGTTAGAAGTGAATTACTTGATACGTATTATTTATTAACGTTTTGGAACCGAGTTTTAGGCGATGATAGTGTGTACATTGTACCTGTCTAAAAATAAAAATAACCACCATGCCACAAAAACAATTTTCTATGCAAATTTTTTCAAATTTCAAATTCTATGATTGTTATGTACTATCTGCCTAGATGAGCAGTTAAAATGTAAGCAGATCACTCTTAAGTACATATTATAAGTGTTGAACAGGAAGAAAAATTTTGGCACATTCAAATTTTGATGATGTAGAGAGTATTATTCTAAATTGCTTAGAAGTCGAATATTCACAGAAAATTCAATAATGTTGAAAATCGAAGTTCCTTGCAACATTTTTTGACGTTATATTTTGTTGAATAGAATTTTTCACAAATTCATTTGCAGTTAAAAGGATTAATACGTTTTTGTCCCATTGAAAAATTACGATATCTATTCATTTGAAATTACTACCGGTATAAAATGCAACTCCATTCAAATATATATGTATATATATGTGTAGGTATATTATTTATATTTATGCGCGCCAGCCTACTACTTCCAGTGTTTATCAATGAAGAAATCTATTCTACAAATTGATGAAATAACGTCACCCTGCCTCATATCCTACCAATTCCAAAATTCAGTGCAGGCATGCCATTCGTCAACATTACATACCGGCGAGTGTATATAAGCCAATGCATTATCTTTTGGCAGCTCTATGTTAACCCTCAAAACGCACACGTGGTGAAATTCACCACCTTAAACATTTAAGGCGCGTTATAGGCAATACGGTAGGCGCGACGTACTGCAACGCTCGTGTGCGAGAATCGTCTTCAGCTTCTTAGCACAATACGCTATTCATCGAATTTTTTTCTCTCATGTTTGGCGGAGGGGGGTGTGATGAAAGGTTTTTTCTTTTTTTTAATTTTTTCTTGTAAAAATTTAAATTAAAAAAAAATTTTCAATACGTTCGTAAAAAAATGGAACCCGATAGTATGTTTTATGATGAATTTATAAAGATGACACAATTTTTAAGACAATGAAAAATTTTTTGCTCAAGTCATTTTTTTGCGGTAGTTGGTAACACTGCTTGTTTATTCCATCACTCCTGTAAACTGCCTAGCATGTTGTTTGTAGCTACAATTTAAGGAAATTTTTACCATACCCGTTATCTGTAGACCTAACAGTAATGCTGTAGCTAATTTTTAATATTTTTTGAGTGTGCATTCAGGCCGTGGCTGGTTGGTTTTCATCTTAGGCCGTGGCGAAGTGTTTTTTTTTACGACCACGGCCTAGGAATTAGTGTCTTTTTGCCATTCTAAATCAATTTTAATGGGGATACACTAACAAAGATGTTATTAATTTAGGTGTTAATGGCTGTCTCTCGAAAAAAGACACTAGTTCTTAGGCCATGGTCATAAAAAGACACTTCGCCACGGCTCAAGATTAAAACCAACCAGCCACGACCTGAGAGAATTCGCCAAAAATTTACTAAGGAGCTCCTAACAGTCAGTTTAAGAGAATATTGAATAGGTGAATATTATATGTACTTACTAATCTTCGATATCCCTTTTGTTTCAAGTTCCTAGGACGTCTTACGGCTGAGTTACAATAAGCCACAAAATCGAGAATCAACAGCCACGGCCTAAGAAGTTCTTAGGTTTTGGGTAATAAAATTTCAAAAAGTCCCCCTACCCCCCAGGGGGACATGACTTGAGCCGAATGGCATAAATGACATCAAGGACACATATACTCACTATCCCAATCAAAAAAATTCCCAATATCAACTTTTTTTTTTCAGAAAAATAAAGACATCGAAATATGGACATTTTCAGAGAATTACCCATCTATTCATTTGAAATTACTACCGGTATAACATGCAACTCCATTCAAATATATATATATATCCGTGATTTATATTTATGCGCGCCAGCCCACTACTTCTAGTGTTTATCAATGAAGAAATCTATTCTACAAATTGATGAAATAACGTCACCCTGCCTCATATCCTACCAATTCCAAAATTCAGCGCAGGCATGCCATTCGTCAACATTACATTTTACGGCTGAGTAACGTACCGGCGAGTGTATATAAGCCAATGCATTATCTTTTGGCAGCTCTATGTTAAAAAGTTCCAGTCGTCCCCAAGTTTGTTCGTGTTAATATCAAAAGTAGTTATGAACGAAATACATGCAATCGTTGCATCCGTTTTTATAAGTTTGTAACGGATTTTACTTGAAAAATAAAATCCGCTTAGTACTTAACTGCTTAGCTTACGTTGAAGGATGAGAATATGAGAAGGAAAAAAAAGATGCGTACCATTTGACCCGCCACTTATCTACGATAAGGAAAGGTCGTAACTATGACATTTCGACGAAACCTTTAGAACGTACACGATGTACGTTGTACGTTGTAAACTTGCAAGGTGAAATGCTACCGTGTCGTAACCAACTAACCATCTGTATTCCCGATCGGTGTGTTAGGTGTCTAAAGGGTAACAGAGCATAGTTCATGGAGGTACAGGTTTGCGCTATGTACCTAGTAAGGTACAGGCGCACAGAGCTACGCATAATACACGCATACTTGACAGTTGAAATATAACGATTGTGTTTTGTAAGCAAACTTGCTCGTATTACTATTACGATTTGTTACTATATTTTAGGTACCTCTGAGACCTATACCACCATTAACCTACTGTTAACTTGTAACTGTTGAGATTTGTGAATCAAGGATGTTTTTGTCTTACCTTGTTCTAGTTCGAAATATGAACTAATGTTGGGTGGCTCGGTATAGATTTATTACTTCCGAGTTGCGAAGTGCAGATGCGAAAATGATGTGATTTGCACGAAGGAAAAATGAAAATTACGCACGTGCCAATGTAGGACACCTAAATTCGATTTAATAAAGGCCGACAGCCGACGCAGAACACGCAATACGCTTGTCCCAACAATAACAGTTGCGAAAGCGGAAAGGAGAAAAAAAAATCGATCTATCGATGATACAAAACTTTAACTTGCACCAAGTTGCACACTCTTAATTGTACGCTATACAGTCTACGTCTGTATCGATCTTTGTCTTCATGCATCGTACATACACAATAATTACACATACATTAGTATTTGATACTTAAACTTGCAGCCTGGGTCCTGCGATTGTACCGAGTACGTATGTGCGCTCCTTGTGGGCTTACATAAATTATTGGAAGCTATTATACATTTACAATTAATTTTACATCGTAAATCTTATGATGCGATGCGAGGCGACGAGACGAGACGACGAGGCGTGTTTAAAAGATTTTCGCGTTAACCGTTAACGTGTATGCATGCAGTCTTTTCATTATGCATCATGTATTTTTCCTTTTCAAGGTGATTGCGTGACAACGTGTGAGTGTAATGTCGGTAACGTGTATGCGCTGTGTAATAAGAGCACCGCAGTCGCAGTCTCGCAGATGCAGCATTTGGAGTGGGTTGAGTTATTTTTATTTTTCAAAGGTTATTTCCTTTTGCTTCTTTTCTTTCAAGGTTGCTGGGCACTTTCGACGACCGACTAGGGTGGATTGGGTACAAAAGAGGAGAACAAATTTCAATAGGTAAAAAAAAGTCCTTCGCAGCATTGTCACATTTACACTCATTTTACTTCAGTAAACGGCCGAATTGAAGGGGGGTTAGGCGAATGGTATCCTCCCAACCCAGCCATTTGGGGCCCTTTCGGTTCTCATGTATAATTTTTAACGAAGTCATAACTTTATGCATTAAAATGTATTAAAAATGTTATTGACATACATTACTTCTAATCTTCTTGAAGAAAAAAAAAAATAAATAAATAAATGACAAATGAGAACAAGCGAGGTCCGAGGCACAGCATTCAAATCCGAAATGCTCTACAAAAATGCATATCAAATGCAAAGTCCTTTCAGAAAGCGGATTTAAAATCCAAAATTCAAAATCTAGTTGAAAAAGAAAGGTAATGAAAACAAAAAAATCTTGAAATGATTCCGAGCTTCGAAACGTTTTTATTATGAAATTAATTAAAAATTAGAAATAAAAAATAAGCTTTATCGTAAATCACATGGTTACTTGAACCTGAAAGCTAAACACTGATCACCGGTTCGCGTAACACGAAAATTTTGCGATTTTAAAATAAAGGATTTTGCAAAAAATAGGATTTCAAATCCAAACTCCGGATTTTAAGATTTTTTGAATTTTAATTCCTGCCCTAAAAAATTTATAACAAAATTGATGGTGACGTACGATTTATTAAGTTCATTTCCATCGCAGCTTAAAAGTCTGTGTGAAATTTCTCAACCAGAGACTAGCAAAGATCACAAAAAAAGTTATCTTAGATCAGATCACAGATCGTGTAATCAAAATAATCATGGTTCATTCGATTTAAAATGATTTGGTCTAAACATCACGAAAATATATCAAGATCATACCCCTTTGTGTTGTGATTCATGTATTTTTATGTTGCACATATCTCAACTTTCAATTAATAAATTTGAAAAAATTCAACCAATATTTAAAAATAATGAACAAACAAAAAATAGTATTACCTTATGTATATTGAGATTTCAGTTGAAAAACCCTTATCAAACATGAAAGTCATATTAACCCTCAAAACGCACAAGTGGTGAAAATCACCTCCTTAAACATTTAAGGCGCGTTATAGGCAATACGGTAGGCGCGACGTACTCCAACGCTCGTGTGTGAGAATCCTCTTCAGCTTCTTAGCACAATACGCTATTCATCGAATTTTCCTATCATTGAAAGGTTTTTCTTTTATAATTTTTTCTTGTAAAAATTAAAATTAAAAAAAGAATTTTCAATAATTTTTGTAAAAAATGGTACCCCATAGTATGTTTTATGATGAATTTATAAAGATGACACAATTTTTAAGACAGTGAAAAATTTTTTGCTCAAGTCATTTTTTTGCGGTAGCTGGTAACACTGCTTGTTTATTCCATCACTCCTGTAAACTGTCTAGCATGTTGTTGTAGCTACGATTTAAGGAAATTTTTACCATACCCCGTTATCTGTAGACCTAATAGTAATGCTGTAGCTAATTTTTAATATTTTTCGAGTGTGCATTCAGAGGGTTAATCGAACTTTGAAAAATAAAAATGCATAGATCTTTAATCTTTTTTTAATATTTTCTCTTGATCTTAAAATCAGATTACATCATCTAACATCGTGATCTCAATTTTAAAGAATAAAAATTTTCAGAATGTTGTGAAGCATCGACAATTTTTTCAGAAGAATAGGAGCAACAGAAGTTTTCAAGTTTTCTCTAATGATTTTTGAAAAAAAAAAAAAAAAAGAAAGAAAGAAATTCACGCTCCGTGCAATAAATTTAAAAATTTTAATTGGGAAAAAAGCTAATGTTTTTATTAAAACAAACAAACAAACAAACAAAAGATTAAAATTCTCAACAAAACATTAAAACATGCTAATGAGAACATAAGATTCGGGTGGAATGGTTATATTACAAAAATTGTGAAAGTCTGAAAGCTTCAGTGTAACCTCCGTCCTCACGTTAGCTTAATGCGGCTCTGCCAATAACGTAACCACTTCTCAACTCAGTGTTTTTCTGCTACAGCTACCGCATAGGGTTACACCGCACATTCAAACAATACACATAACATACGAGTATGTGGTTACAATGTTGCCACTCGTTCATCTTTATCATTACTCGCTGTCGACTTTACGAATTCGCGATATTATTCCAGATTCATTCTCTTCCGTATTATTAGCTTGCAATTATACTCATACTCGTTCCTAACTTGCTGCCACTATTGTCTCTAATCACCTGCTACATGTTCGTAATTCCAGTCGTCGCATCGTATCGTCGTCGTCGTCATCATCATCATTTTAACTAATTTTCGCATCCATATAGATTGGTAAAAAAGCATTAAACCGGTTTTCATCAATTGAACGCGATATTACTTATGACGAATGAGGAATAAAGTGCGATAACAATGGTTTTTGTTGTCGCCTGTAATGTGTGAGTGTTTATCGCGTTAGCCGTTTAGTAATTAATGCATGCGTTGCGGTTACAGCTTATTTATACGTATGTCCTCGCAGTCGCAGTCGCAGTTGAGAATTTATAATTTGAATTTTTTAACGCGAATATTTCCGTATGTCGTTTACCCATTTGCCTATCTTCCGATTGTTGACACGAGTTTGGTGTGTGCGACTGTGCGACGCGAACCATCGAAAGTATTCGCATTATTACGATTACTCGTATTTAACTTGCACTTCGTAATCTCTGTTGCTATTTCTATTGCTGTTGCTACCTTTCAACTTTCCTTTCGCGATAAGATATGTATACGGTCGAATGATAATTTTTTATACTCTCGGTTCGCGTCGGCAGAGCTATTGGCAACGATTATATTTTTATGGTATAATTATAGCTGGTAACTGAAGCTATACAGCGCAGTTCGTCAGATAATATACGAGTATTCAGATCTATAGTGTCTTCAAGTACGAAAATCAGTATTTCATAATGAATAGAATCGTAATTAAAACGAAACATAATTATGATAAAGGTAGAAAATTAATTTTTTGGTGTTCCTATCGTTGAATATGATATGTGGAGAAGAAATTCAAAAATTGAAAAAAAATTTTTCGTTTTAGGCAAGGCTTTGCGCAGTGTGGTATTGCATGGTAGGCAGTCCAGCATAAAATTTAAAATTGTGTTTTTTGAGTGATATCAGTAATGCTGAAGAAGTTACATTTTCATCTGAGTTTGTATAACAAAAAACTAAGCTATTACAGCCAACCTGACAGGTCGAGGGGACCTCAGATTTTTTAAAGTCATAAACCATTCTTAATCGACGTAGCACTTTCTATTACGATATACATACGTGGATAGCTGGATACCTATGTACGTTTTTTGGGCATTTCCTGCCCGCCTTCCTAAAAAGATGAGTGTGAAAATTCTTCAAAATTTGCCCTTATGACTAACTCGAAGAGGTTTTTCAAATTTTTGATTCGGCTCAAAGTAGCAGTTTACTCAAATTTTTAGAGATGTTGGAAAAGGGGCAAATCGCTCAATATTTTTGTTTTTGATCTTGTATGAAAAAGTGAGTAACGGACGCCAACATATCTGAATTTCTGTCTCCAGAGCGTGTTTGGAGAAAAGTTATAGGAAAAATTACATCGAAAAGTTTTGATTATGGTATCATATCGTAAATTGAATCCAAATAACTAAGATATTTCATTTTGCAGGGGAGTTGGAGTAGAAAGCAAAACGGCTTTTGAAGGGGAAAGTCGCGATAAGAAAATAGAAATGTCATGAATCTCGCTTATCATGTTGCCAAATTGAGCTGGAAAGATCAAACTTTGTGTGTGGTGTTGGTTGAGGACCAAAATACGATGCCTTGAATTTTATTCAAAAATTGAACAAAAATGTATCCAAAATGGTGGATGGCTAATATTTTAAGTAAGCTTGAGAAGCATCAGACAGCTAAAATTTGGAAATATGGGCTTTTGTGAATTTTGTTGACAAAAAGTACTATACATATTTAAAATTAAACTTTTTTGCGTGTTTTGAGAAGTGTAAGGCATGCATTTTGGACTCGGTGATGGAAATGTGACCCGTCGACTTGAGAAGTTTACTCGACAGTATCACTCGCGAATGTAAACAAGTCCAAATTAAAAACTCAGCTCCAGTAATGCAGAATGACTGCCAACTTTTTTTTTACAACAAAAGAAATATTAAAAAAAAAAACAACAACAACAACAACTAACAATTCATTTTGTGAAATTACTTTAATATCATGAACAGACGCGTGGATGAAAATCATTCAGGATTTGTTCAAAAAAATGTTGATGTGAAATACATCAACATTTTTGTTCATAAATTGAGAACATAAACATATCCTAATTTCAGCTTCCTAATTGAATTAGAAGATGAATTATAATGCCTACAAAACAGTTTTTTGAGGAGATTTCACACCTTTAGTCATGAAATTCCATTGAATCTTCCAGTTCCACATCTCTTCAATAAATTGACTTAGAGATTCAAACTTCGTGCACGGAGTTAGTAAAGGACGAGAATACGACTTTTTAAATTAGGGCCGAAATGGTTCTAAAATAGCAGATAGAATTTGAGAGTCTCAAATTGATAAATTATACGAATACATATATACGAGTAGATATACATATGCTAAATTCAACTTTTTATATGGTTTCAGAGGGATGTGAATGTTATGACCTTAACAAAATCATCTGCTAGTTTGCCGATGTCCTTATTGAAAATTCAGCTCCAATAAAACTGCATGGCTGCTTACGTAATTAACGTAAGCGATCGTTATTCGCATTTTTTTTTCCTTTTCCTCCTTCTTTAATATTTCAAATTGATACGTTTCTTTCTGCTTACCAGTTCATTCGCATAGTTTGCTTAGGTATATACGCAGTATTCAAATCATTTTTGTGAAATAAGCAATTGTATTACCATTATACAGTATTAGTGGATATAGGACTTTATCTTATCGTTTGGACGTATTTTCGACATTCAGGCGGAAAGTCGTATACGTATAAATGACTAAGTAAGCCAATATATTGTGGGCGCGACTCGAAACGTCGCGGTTTATGTGACGTATTCACTAGCTCCCGCATACATGAGGACGTACGTAATTAGTAAGTAGCCAAGTACGTATACCTGCGGTTCTTTAGTCTTATCACACATTCGCTGATGATTGCATATTTATATGCAACTTGGTTTCAGTCATCAACTGAATCTTATGAACGCAATTTCTTATAAAAAATATTCGTACAAAAGGGGCACGTCCATATACGTAATTATGTACTCGTATGTTTTGTGCTTGGGTTTTGGCAAAACCTACATCATTTATGTACTATCATGACCGAAAGCTAATTCCGCACATCTGGTGGTTGTCGTATAAATTCGGTAACTGCGGCAAACGTCTTAGATTCACGGTCAAGAAAAACATTGTTATAGTTGCCGTATTCAAGCCGCACACAGAGCAGCCCGGCGTAGCGCGGCAGCGAAACAAGTAGTTTAGTCGTTGAGTAATTAACTTGGAATATTAAATATCCACGTTGACCTTATAATCACCTGTAATTACGTTCATGCTTGTGTTCACGTGTGATACCGCATAGTGTCTGCTGTTAGGTTGTTATTTCGCATCTTTCTCTTACGTTCGCAGTGTCTCTTTCAACAAACTCCGGTCTCAGCGTATGGTCGTATTTTCACCTATACGAGTATTTCCAAATTCCAAAACACAATCGCTCTTTACCGCCTGAGTTCTACGTAATGTTTTTGATAAATTTCATTACGTCAACATGAATTAGCATTTGTAATCTCCTGATTAGTGAGTTTCGCGCAAGTGTTGGCGTTTTCTTTTCTCCTCTCTACCTTTGATGCATCAGCCATCAAAGTATTAGAATCGTAGAATTGATTATCTGTTATTGTGGGGTTAGAACCTGTAATTTTGGCGAACACGCCCATTTCGGCTTTGATTTACGACTGATAGTACGTACTACTTAGGTGAATACCTACTAAACACGCGTATTCGCCTTTTGCGTTCTTCCTTAACCTATACATGACGAGGTAATTTCATAAATTTAACGATAAAAATGACGGACAATGAGCTTAAAAACGAATTAAATGACTAACACCGAGTAGATGTCAAGCAATAATGTACTCGTATGTGCGAATATGTGTGTCGTTTAGTGTTTCGTGTTTTATCCGTTTGAGAATGTAACTCAAGTTACTAAAAAATGTAATCGAATTTAAAGGCGTATTTTTCTACTTTGTACGTGGGCTGTTGACCTTTAATGTAATATGCGAGGACTAATGGTTTGCACTCCATTTTACACGTTTAGCTCCATGATTATTGATTGTACTGTACATACCTATTACCTAATACCTATATTTACCTCTTTGTATAGGTAATCACTCATGATAGGAGTAGTTATAAAATTTATCATTTCTTGTTTTGGTTTAGGTGACCACTGAATTCAATGATTTGGAAAAAGACGAAGTAAATATCATCTCTGGAGCTTTAGAATTACGAAAGAAAACTGTAGGCGAAGTTATGACCAAGATCGAAGATGTTTATATGCTTTCGTACGATACAATTTTGGACTTCGAGACGGTTTCTGAAATTATGAAATCTGGTTAGTAATGTGTGCGTTGTATGTTGTACATAGATATACGTATTTTTTATGTGCACACTCTTAATTCCACCTTCGACGAATTCAAAATTCGATAAAAACGTCGCTTCAAAATGAATGAAGGAGAATTTGAGATCGCTATTAATACTATTAGTATAATAAGGTGATAACGTAGTTACAATGAATATTGTGGTCTTTCTTGCCTATCTTCGGGAATATGTTGTTAACATTTTCCAAAAAGGGCTTGAAGATGAGCAAAAATTTGAAAATTTTGTTTTTTATTCATAGATGAAAATAACGAAACTAAATTTTCATTTTATTTTAAATACGTAAGTTGCATATTACGATTAATCTAAAAAAAAAAACAAATAGTTCCGCTCGCAAAAACTAGTTACAAAAACCAAATTTACCTCGATTCCTTACAGAATGGATTAAACTTTTTATATACGTACCTAACTACCTATGTAGATGTACTTATTTGTACAAAATCCATAGCTGGTTCCTTATTCACTTTTTTATTACAGATGCTCTAAAATCGAGAAATACAATTACATTATACTATTATTCTAACCTCGCATTCAGTTGAATATCTCTGGCTAACCTACGATGGTAAACTATGTTTATCTTGGACACACAATATTCAAGATATTAAACACAAATGTTTCTTGATAATTAATCGTCTTAAAAATAAAAAATAAAAAACTCGGGCACGCTGAATATGTATGATTCAAAGAAATTCAAGTCTGTCCCTTCTACTATTGAACCTTGAACCTTGAAAATATGTAGTTAGCCAACTTGTGAAGTAGAAACGAAGACTCAGGCCGATCTGAGTTGCCGGGACACCGGGAAATTCCCGTTGAAGCCTTGGAATTGGGATCCTCATGAATTTCCATTCTAGCAACTTGAAAATATAATTATTGAAGTTGAGAAAATGTTTCATGGTGAGCGTGGCAAAAGTATAGTTGTTAAGTGATTCTCAGAAAAACTGGAAACATTTTTAGTTCTCAAAGTTCATGGGAACACCTGCCAAAATGAGATCAAAGTTTCCAAATCCGTCTAAAGAATAAAGAATGTTCATTTGTTAATTTTCTTGAAGTTTGTGGAGTCTACACTTTGTTGAAATTTTCATGAAAAGTCATCGAACTCCGTATCTATTCGTAAAAATTAGAAATAAATTTAATTTATAGGTCATACGCATTGTATGGATTCGATTCGGGCTCTTTAGGACTCAGCAGAGTAACTTGAGTATATCTGATGTTTCTCCCTATATATAGTGGTTCTTGGAGTGCCACAATTTCGCTTCAAAATGACACACCGTAGATATTTTATTACAAAATAGCTCGTATTTTGGAATTTCTGTGAGCTGAGAATCGTCATATTCTATCTCCTGAGTCGTGTAGACCTTAAATCAAATCCATATTATGTGCATGACCAATAAATTACCCATTTCATAATTTATTATACTGTCCTTTTTCAAAAAAAAAGTTTAAAAAGTTCAAGACCTTCAAAATTTTGAAAAATTGACGACCTAAAATTGACGTTTTTTTGTGAAAATATCATATTTTTGAATTCTTGAAGGGAGGGATAATATTGATATATTTAATGTGCATCGTGCACCCTATTCTCTTTATTTCTCCTTACTCGAATTCTTGTCGATTCGATCTTGGACACTCAGTAATCTTTATTAGTTTACCCCTATTCGTACTGTAGGTTCCCGTGTAACCTGTGGGCACCTATTAAAGAGTTTACCCGCCCCCTCTCCCTCACAAACTAATATTTGCAATGTATCTTTATCAACTTTCCATATTCACATTGAATGCATCGAATATTCTTCCCAAACAAATGCCTACTCTTCCCCCGCAGTCCAGTAGTATCATAGGTATCTTATAGTCGTTAATTTTAAATTGTACCAACTGTAGACAAACGTACCTAGGTACTGTAAACCATCCCCATATGCACGCTGCTGTGCCAAATAGATATACAGAAAACACCTTATGAACATCTTGTCGATATATGTTTAATGTCAAATAGATTTTCAACATTTTTCGTTAATTAGAAAAAATATTGATATTTATTAACATCTATTCTAGATTAATTCAAGCTCAACTTGAAAGTATTTATCTATTATGATGTTCATAAGACGTATGTGTAAGCTCAAAATGGTGTTTTTCGTCTATTTATTTGCTATGTAAGAATAGAAACAAGATATCTCTCAGTCATATAGTGTCCACATAGGAATGTTTGTATCTGATTATAATATGTATAATTTGATGACAATTTATTCTCAATTTTTGGTGAGCTTTTCGAAAAAAATTCGAATATTGGCGTATCTCTGTACCTACTTGTTCATGTTTAGTCCTTATGCCATACTTTTTCTTCCATTTTCTATTAAGAAGCGTATTATGCCACGCATATTTCCAAATGAGCGAGCTTGCAAAACTCGTTCTAGTACCCCATATATGTTTGTACGACATCGAAAAGCTTCTCTCGTAAATTAAATTAAACCCGTCGCGTCATACATGTACTTTACGAAATATGGAAGAAAAAAATGTTTACCTATCGTAAATTTAACGTAGGCAAAATTTTAATACTGCATTTATAATATATATACATATCTTACTATTGTATACGTAGTCCAACCACGTATGTATGTAGTATGTACGCAAACTAGGCATGGCGTATCTTTACACATACGCATAGTATGCTTTAAATTGAAAGCGTTATAACAAAACTGTTTGGCGCTGCAACGTTACAACACTGGTACGACTCGTTGTAATATAGCACATTTTTACCATAGATAATGGATGGCTCGAGCTAGAAACCTAACGTTTTATAGATATCGTTGTCTGTCAACTTTTAACCTTTATTCGATGTGTGGTAGGTACCTATTAGTACGGTTTGCGAGCGACGACGAGTAAATTTAGTCTACTCTGTATTGTATTGATAGTAGGTACGATACCTATTACCTACAATGTGTGGGAAGAAGATGGAAACGAAAACGAGGACGTCGAAAAAAAAGTAACTTTTTAAAGAGGAAATTTCGAATGTTACATATACGACAGTATTACGTGCTGTGATGTACTGGCCGTTTGAAAGATTCGCGCCAAATAGCACACGCGCTCTATCGTTGGTGAAATGGCTTCAATCCAAATTGTTGTTGGTGCTGAAAAATGCGATTATGAATAATTTTTTAACCTTTGATGTATACAGTATTAATATGGATAGTAATGTACTATCGGTTGATAGCGAGATAACGAATTGACACAGTAACCCATCTTATCAAAACTTGCTGTAGTGTTTGTTTGTTTTACCTTTTATTCGTTTTCAGCTGACGAATGGAAAGTGAAAATGTCTGTTAAATTTCGTATGCGACTAGATTTTTGCGGCCAAAAATTTAACGAATATTTTCCAATAAATGAAAAAATCGGTTGCGATTGACGAAAAGTGAAAAGAACTCATGTCGCGCTGGTTCGTCTGTTGTTCTGTCAGTACCGGGTTACTATCTAGTATCTACTAGTGACTATGTTATACCTGGCTATATAAGTGCTAGTGCTTGTAATCTATTTTAGGCATAAAATTTCGAAATAAAATATCAATGCGCATCTTGTATGGGCTGAGTGATTTTGAAGAACGAGTCCTAACGTTTGTAATCTGCGCTAGTGTATATGTACTTGGTTGCATTTTCGATTTTTAGTTTTATGCCTCAGTGGCTTCTATTTGAACACAGGTTTAAATGGTACATATCACATACCTATAAAGTCATCGATATAATTATTGCGCTATTCCAGTCATCGAAATGACCTGAACCAATTAATACATGAAAGATTAATGAAAGAAGAAAAAATCGTATAGTTATTTCTATATTTAATTTTGCCAGGTCGTGGTGATTGCCGTGAGTGAAATGATTTTAATTTTTTACACTCACTTGATATGGTCGATAGTCATATGGGTAGAGTGTTATTGATGAGAATAGCATGATTGACGTATATGTCGTCCGAAGCTTGGCACATATGTTGGAAGCAAAATTTTGCGTTAAAATTTTACCAGCCAACGCCGCCAGATGACTGAAATAATTACGCTCGCTAGAATGACCTTATATCATCGTCTCATGCGAATCACTTCGCGCCGCACCACGTGCCGTAAATTCGTATACTAATAGTATTGCCAGATCCAGAATCTGAATACCTAGCAGTATTCTATAATAAATGTATGGTATATGTAAATACCGTATACGTTATAAATAAATGGGCTCGATCGTTGCAGCGATCGTTCGTTATGACCTAGACGTATTATTTTTTTTCTTTCTTTTTTTCCACTTGGAACGAATGTTTGTGGATTTTTTCCTCTGTGTGTATGTCTGTATAATATACGTATAAACGTATATGTAATTTTTTTTTGCAGGTTACTCGAGAATTCCGGTTTACGAAGGAACTAGAAGAAACATCGTATCGTTGCTGTACATCAAAGATTTGGCTCTCATTGATCCAGATGATAATACGCCACTGAAAACACTATCGCAGTTTTATCAGAATAGTTGTTATTATGTGTTCGAAGATACCACATTAGACGTTGTGTTCAAACAATTCAAGGATGGTAAGGTTCGATAAATAATAAATTTTAAGTGCAGCGCAAAGAGTATGAACGCTCCTTGAAACTAAATGCTCGAATTTCGAATATTTGACAAACACAGGCTGTCCACTAGATTAATTTTTAGTCGACTTTATTTTCAAATAAGATCTTCTTATGCATTGACTAACGATAACTCGAATAAAAGTTAATGGATCGAATGAGTACAACTTCAGAGCAGTTGATTAGTTTTTCGAATAGATACGTATATATTCATCGTGAGCCGAGCTTTCAAAACTTTCAAATGGCAAATTTTCATACACGGTATACGATAACTTGAGTTCACGCGAATGGAATGGTTTGAAATTTTCACGGTAGTTTGGAATATGATGTATGGAAGATGAGCTGATTAGATTTTGAAGTCTTCTCTGCGCTCTGAAAGGCGACTATTTGAAATTTTAAAATTTTGCAGTTTTCCCACATATCTCGCAAATGGACGGAAAGGAAAATGTAAAACAATTTGAGGATTTTGTATTCAACAAATCTGATTTTTACACATTTTTAATGAAAGTTCGCATTCTTTTGGGAAGGTCTCGTGATTGATGTAAATCTAATAGTATGTCTAGAACTTTGGTTGAGGCGAACTTTCGTGAAAATTGCACCGTTTTGAAAAACCTAACTTATGAACCGATATCGATGGTCGACTTCGTTGAAATATTTTTGATAGTTCATGTATGTATAGGTAAAGAGCAGAATTAATTTTGAAGTTGATCGGCGCCAAAAATGTTCAGATTTTCAAGGTCAGAGTGTAGCGTTTAATCGCTTTCCTGAATGATTGATTGACCTAAAGTTACAACATATTAAAGAATGTAAATCGAATTCCCTTTGTTCGTACTTAATTTGAAATAAAAAGTGTTTGCGAAATGTTGAAATTACAAAAAAATTGTTCACAAATAATTTATTTGAAAAAATTATACAATTCTTCATACTTCATGCATTAGTCTATATAGATTAGGGTGCGTCAAATTTATATGCAAAAAATTTGAAGTTTGAAATTTTGATGTCTTACCCCCTAGAAGTGTTCCTTTTACTTAAAAAACACCACAGAAAAAATTTCAGGTAAAAAAAAAGGTATTTAGAGGTGGCGTTTCAGGGTTGAATATTGAGAACATTACCTCGCATGGGTATATGCATAATTCGCATATAAACTTATGTTATCTTGGGATGTCGCCGTTCTGCCACCATCTACTAGATATATTAGGTGTGCTATATATAACTTAAGAAAAGTCCTGTTAAGGTTGTAGCGCACTAGCTAATAAAATTCTATGAACTGAAAACTATTAGATAGCCTATCAATAACCATTTGCTGCTTGAATGTAGCATATTGAAATGCCAAACCTTATTTTTGTTTATATGGCGATTTTTTCATATTTCTTTGTCCATAAAAATGAAAAAGATATCACTGAGGTCGAGGAAGTAAATTTCAGTGGCGTAGAATCATTTTTTTAGGAGGGTAACATTCAAGATGATCTTTTTTTCAGACCATTTACAAAATCTTTACAAATTGTTTCAATTTTGTCGGATTTGTTTTTAAATTTGAATTAATGAACACTGATTGAATTCAGTTTTTTTTTTTAATTATTCACTAGAATTGGGGAAGGGGAAATATTGATATAAATTACCCCTCTAAATTGTTTTTGAAAGGTAATTGTTATCTAATTACCAGAGGTTTCTACACCATTGGTAAGTTTTAAGTTCCCACAAATTTGACAATAACGAATTGAACATCTTTTAAAACGTGCACTACTATAATATGCTTTTTTTCCTGCCATCATGATCTCACTAAGCAATCAAAGCGAAATACTTGTTTAGTAGTCCTACAACTTTGGAAAAAATTGAAAGAATAAAACTACAAACAAATCCGCAAGTACTAAGTCCTTTACTACACTTCAAACTTATAATGAGAAACACCTGATATCAAAAAGCGCTAGAATTATTTGCGATGAAATTTCTATTTTTTAGAAAAAAGCATGTATGCCGATTCAAAAAGATTATAACATTATAAAGAAGAGCATAGCACACGCTAACCCCATATAAGAAAGTTTAGACTTTAGAGCAGTGGAATTCAACTTCTTGAGTAAATTTTATGGGTTTTGGTACTACCGTGTCAAATACCAGCAACAGGGAAATCTAAAGAAGCGTGTCACCTACTGGAAGTGAAATTAGATAAAGAACTTGGGTATTTGACTTCTAGACATCACGTTTTGGAACTGATTGTAACCAAAGTAGATACTTGATACGACTTTTGGGTCATCTGGCGAGCCAGATATTCTATTATTTAAACGATAATTAGAAAAATACTGATAAGAGACGTGTAATTAGTCTGTAGTTGATGAACAGATTAATTTTTATTGTAAAAATTTAACTTGTCAAATTTCAGAAAATTTTCCATATTGGATTCTACATTAAATTTTCAATCCAAAAGCACCACCTCTAAATTTTTTTTTTTTGAAAATTTTTGAGTGTATCATTTTTTCATCAAAAGCAACAAAACTAAAGGGTAAGACGCCAAAATTTCAAAAAAAAAAATGCGACTTGACGCACCCTAATATAGGTATTCAGAATTTCGATCGCGGACGATTTTTAATTTCTGAAATTGAAAACTTGCATAATATAATAAATAACGATTTTGTTTCGGAATTATTCGATGTCTTGAAAAGAGCTTGGTTCACGAACGATTCAGTGATAAAATGAAATTAAAGAACGTAAAATGTGGTTACTTTTCCCATCTCATAATGTTATTGATATTGCTAATTCATTATGAGAACTAATGGACAGCCTATCAGTTCTTCAGATTTGGATGCAGAAATGTATATTTTTCTCTTTGATAATTACGAGTGTAATGTACTGGTTTAATTTCAAGAATAGGCCATAGATTACGTTGACTTGAACATTATACGTATTTCTGGCATCGACAATTGTATCCAAATTGAACAACTGAAAAGGTATTTTGCCTAAGCATCGTATGTCCACTTTGTCTGAGCTTTGGTGTTTTTTTTTTTTTTTTTTTTTTTTTTTTTTTAATATTGTAAAAATGACATAATATTGGACGGAAAATTAATCGATTTAATATCGGACCATCGAAAGTAACATGATATAATTAGCGTCCTTGCGAAGACAAATTGACCTGTTTGTGATGATGAAAAGTTTTCTAAAAACTGGTTATCCTGCGTTGGAACAATAGCGTGTTGGAGAAATCTCATTTTTACCTTAATTAAGTATGAATTATGTACGCGTTTTAGGTTGCAAGGGTCACATGGCATTTGTGCACAGAGTAAATAATGAAGGAGAAGGCGATCCGTTTTATGAAACTGTTGGTATCGTCACGTTAGAAGATGTAATCGAAGAGTTGATACAAGCTGAGATAATGGACGAAACCGATGTTTACAGTAGGCATATGAAAAGTAAACTTTGAATAAATGTAATTTAGGTGAACGGGACTCTATGTTGTATTGCATGCGATTTCCGAGAACACCTTATCAGCGCTACTTTAAGGATAGAATCTCTTCAGTATTTACGATGACAAGTTGCGGTTGTGGCCTTAGGGCAATGAACGCTTCCTGCTTTATCGCAGTTGTTTGGGTGGCTGTCTGCGCTATTGGAAAAACGAGTAGAAGAAAATCCATTTATTTTGTATTTATTATCTTGCTTTTTTGGCATATTATTCATTATCGTCATTGGCGTGCTAGCTGGGCTGCTGAAGTACGCCCTCCTTCCGGCCACTGGTTTATTTGCGAGTTCTCTTACCATTTTTTTTTTTTTTTCATAAAATCGAACACGAAAATTGAAAACGATGTTTAATTATTATTTTAAAAAACTATGATTTCAAAAATTTCTTCTCGTTTCAATTTCCTAGGTAAATATACGTCTTGATTTACTTTTATTTTTAAAATAATTTTTAATCGAATAAAAATATTTATTTTGCCAAATTTTTAATGAGGAAGACTTGATGTTATTGGAGGCGATATTCTTGCAGCTATGCGAGCCCCCAAGTCAAGTTAGCATTGCGAACTTTTTGCGCCAGCCCGCGCTTGATTATCGCCTCACTAATTAGTCATTACTCATTAGCTAATTTATTGGTAGGTGTGTGTACTCTTCAGTTGATACAAAATGTAGGTTTGTCATTGAGTAGTTTAGTTTTGAAACTTAGCAAATCTTGTTTTGCTACTGTAGCAGTCATTTTACTATCGCATTCACGTCGTAAAAATATGTTCTTCGATTTCAGTATCATACTGAACATTCTTATCGAACTTTTCCGAGTATTGTGGCGAATTAAATTTATGATAATGTTAGTTTTTTCCGGTGTGTGTATGTATATATTTTTTTAATTTTTAACATGTTCGTATACGTGTTTTTTAGCTGACAACAAAACAAAGCAAAGGAGATCGGAACGAATGACTCGTAATCAAGACTTCTCCTTGTTTGCTGAGAGAAACGAAAATCAACGCGTTCACATTTCGCCTCAGCTAAATCTGGCCGCGTTTCAATTTCTTTCTTCAAGTAATCATTGTTTAAACTTTTATTTATATGTATTATATATGAATCGTCTACACATTTTTCAAGGATAAAAATTTGATATGAGACTTGACATGTACATATTTCGTTTCTGCTTCCTATCGTAAATTTTCATTTGGAAATTCGCGGAATCCCTGAGATACTGTGTAATTTTTCGAATGTTGAAATTGCACTGTTTCGAACGCGAATTCATTCGCCTAGCGATTTTCCATTCATGAAAATCATTCTTATTTATTGAATCGATATTTACTTCTCAGGTGTGGACGCTTTTAGACCTGACAATATATCGGAATCGGTACTGTTACGTTTACTGAAACAAGATATAATTTTCCACATCAAATTAAAGGATAAAGAAAAAATGAAAAATGATCCAGCATGCGTAATTTATCAACAAGTGAGTAAACGAATAAATTTTAATGGGCGGAAAAAACAGGTTAATTTTTTTTTGCGCATCTTTAAAATATTTGTATATTATGTGTAATTGAGTCTGCATATTATATTTAATATTTTTTCTTCATTTTAATACGATTTTATTGGCTACTATTGTTATTAGCTACGGTGATTTTTTTATTTTTTTTATGAACAAAGCCAAAAAATAAATAATTATTACGAAATTAGAATATATGCGTGTGATACACTCATATTTATTTGCATTAATCAGCTCAGTGAGCATCAAAAATTACTAAAAATGTCAATGAAACCGCTCTCTTTGTCATTTTACCTATTACTAGATAAAAAAAGTTCCGTTAGTTTGTGCGATTATAATTAACCCTACATTCCTACACTATAAAAACTTTAAAAAGTCATTTACAGCTTTGTAATTAAGTCTACGAGGATGGGTTATGGTGAAAATTCATGCGAATCGTCTCTGCTAAAACATGATATACCGTTTATATGAATGATGGTATAAAAAAGCACTGTTACCAACTACCCCAAAAAAAGTCATTTTCTGAAAAAAAAAAAATTTCATCTTGAAAATTGGTCTTTCTTCGCAAATTTCTTATAAAACTCATTATCATATTTCTTTCTTTAAAAAATTATCGATTTCTTTTTTTTAATTTGTTACTATTCCAAGATAAAAAATTATTTTGAAAAAAACGTTTGGTCACACCCCCCTCCCACACACAGGGGAAAACAGTTCAACTCGTAGCGCATTTTGTTGCGCAAAGGAAGATGATTATCGCGCACTAGCGTTGAAACGCGTTGAGCGCTGCGTATTGCCTACAACGCACCAAGAAACTTACACCGGGTGTTTTTTCACCCAGTGTAGGAATCTAGGGTTAATTTCATGAATAATTAAATTATTCTTCATGTTATTTCGCTAGGGAAAACCGGCTGACTATTTTGTGCTTATTTTGGAGGGTCGTGTCGAAGTCACAGTTGGTCGTGAAAACTTGATGTTTGAAAGCGGACCTTTCACTTATTTCGGGTCTCAAGCCTTGATACCCAACATCGGTGTGGGTAAGATTTTTGTTGTTGTTGTTGTATGCGTAGAAACGCTGACGTCAGTTGAAGTTGAGTTCAACTGATCACAAAAAAGAAAATTCATCATTTTTTTCTTTTATTGTACAGCCGAATCGCCAACAAACGTCGCTCAGCCGATGGGTAGCTTGCAATCAGTAAATTTGGAATCTATGTTACGTTACACCTTCATACCGGATTATACTGTACGTGCAGTCACGGAGGTGTTCTATTTACGCATAAAACGTTCGTTTTATCTGGCCGCAAAAAAAGCTACGCTGATGGAGCGTTCGAAAAAAGTATCTAATGCTGGCGAACATTTCGACGATGAAGTAGAAAAGGTATTGTAATCGATGTCATGTAATGACCTCTTTATAGACTCGTGTTGTATCAGGAAATATACATATACGAGTACAAGTACATTCAGTTTTTTTTATGATGATCGTTTATTTACCTAAGTGATGGGGATTCAAATTCGAAACGTCATGTTTTTGTTCTCAGCTGCTGCACAATTATGGAAAAAGTGGTAGCGGTGATGATGATTCAAAAAGTCAAGAATCACGTGATGGATCTTTTCCTAACACACAGGTATACATTATTGTGGAAGATTGAATTTTCACATTTTTGCGTCACACATATTATATCGAACAAAAATAAAAATTATTAAATTATAATTTTTTTTCGAATTTGAACAAAAAAAGAAAGATTTCAAAATTAATCAGAAATTTATCTAAATTATTATAAAATAAAAGAATTGAAATAATGGATATTTGAACAGGTTTTTTTTTTTGTTGAACAATTTTTGTACATGATTTATTTCTTTTCAGTTAAGTATAATAACTATTAGATAAAGCTAGTGAAAACGAGTTTTTTGTCCCACGGATTAAATTCAAAATACATTTTGTAGTTTTTTGTTGCTGTCAATTTGATATTATTTGCTTAATTTTTCCGTCATCGGTTACTTAAATTGCTGCCTTTTGTCGTTTGGCATCTTGAACTTGAGTTTTTGTCATGAATATTTTTGCTGTGTATGCGGTGAGCATATTCGTAGATCATTCAAGAATTAAAATGATTGAAATTTGATTTCCGTTTCTGCGTTACTGATAATTCGCGCGTATATATGATCAACGAACGCATTGAAAATTATTTTACAGATTAATAAAAGGAATGGAAGATATAAGTCGAACACGTTAGAAGTGGCACCATTTAAGGGTTCTAGTTCCGAATTATTTATTTAAAATAAGGTACCTACTCCGACACACAATCCTAATCGAGTGTTTTTTATTAAAACCTCTAAAGCAATTGTTATTACAGTGTTCCATTTTTTTGTTGATGACTAATATCAATAACTCGATATAAAATTATATTATATGTGTTTAACTCACCTGTGTTAACATGAAAAAGCGTAGGTCTGTTGTTATAATTTATGACTAAACCTATTTCATATTAATAAAATAATTTTTCTGCCGTTACGCTTTTGAAGTTTATTTGATTTGAATAATACATACGTCTTGAAAATAATGAGTTACTTGTTCGACAACTACTTTTTTCTTCTTTCTTTACAGAATTTACAATATATCGAAGATAGTAATCGTAGTAGTCCTATTAATCAAGACAGTTTAAACAACGGTTACATTTCTGGCACCGTTTCTCCATCCAGAACTCCGCACTCGAATGATTTATCTGCCGAAGAAAAAGCCACATTGTTAGGAGTCTCTGTATCTAATAATGAAGACCACATGCACGGTTCATAGATGACGAATATTTTCAAAATATGTGTTCAAATAAATTAATTATCAATATTATTTCTCACTGTTACGTATTGGGGAAGATTAGGTGGTGCGATACGAAGATGCAACTGCATAGAACAATTCATTAAGCCTGTGATGTTATGAAATCTAATAATTTTATTCACCAGCGTGCGTTATTCACATATCTTGAAGCACTGGGAAGTTGAATAAACGAATAATGGCGTGCGTTACATTTTGCAAGTCACTTATTAGCATCTTAATCTCTTAGTATTATCATAAGATGTGATTTATCAGTCGTATTATTTTGTGTACATTTTTCTCTCACTCTCTTCTTCTCTCTCTCTTTCTCTCTCTCTCTCTCATTTTCATCGAAGTACATTACCTTTTTTTTTCATGTTGATACAAAGACAGTGTAAAATAGGGGGAAAAAATTTATACCTAACGAGTCCTCCGTATGCCTCTGTGCCCTTTTTTTCATAATTTTCAATAGGTATTAAAATAATGTCACTTCTATATTTTATTTATAATTATAGTTGTCCGAAATTAATGTTTGAACAATAATCGATATCGATTCAAAGTAGACTTTCAAAATTTGCGTCTTACGCGATTTTAATTCAATGAAATATTAGAAATGAAGGATCTGTGATATTTTTAATATTTCACTTCGAGTAAAATATATTTAGAAAAATGCTAATTCCTTTCGTTTGTTCGAGTGGCTTGAAAAATTATGAGATTGTATGTTTGAGTAGTTGAGATACGGTGGAATTTCTTGCAAAGTTATCCTTATTTTTGTATTTTTTTTCAAGTGGGTGTTACAATCATTATTTGCGTTACATTACTGTGTCCTGTTTTTTTTTTTTTTTCATCATCAATCTCAAGTATCTAAAATTAGGTCATTTATCAACATTTAATCTTTATTTATTAAAACTATTTCAATATGCTTTGGTTGTTGTGAAAATTCAATCCATCTTTCGACGAGAGATAGATTTTTATCAATATGTTTCTTGATATATACATGATTTTTTTTGTTTCAAATTTATTAATGCCGGCGTATTTTTCGATTTATACCATATACGTAAACGTAGAATAAGAACAAATGGAACTTATTTTTATTTTTTTCCTTCCTGTTTGCCCTAAATTGTAAATAAGGCTTTAAAACCATGAAATCATGAAACTCTTACCTATTACCTTATTAACGCGTTGTTTGTAGAATATTATTTTATTCTGTTAATTGTTAAATTGATACTTATCGCGTTAGTTTTAGTCGATTTTGTTTGTTTGTTTGTTCGTTAGTTTTTATTTTTAAAATCATTTTGTTAGTACATTGCATTTAGTAGACATGAAACTTAATTTTAACCCCATACCAAGTGATTAATATAGTTTTTACGATGATAATAATTCTAATATCAATGATATATATGTGCCTTATTATGCATTTTAATTTTATGTCTCACTCAATTCATTTGAAGTCGTCACGGAGCAACACCAATATTTAAATCGTGTTATATAATTCATCGTTGTCATTAATTTTCTATCGCTGAGTATGTTGATGCATTTATCGTAGTTGAGCTTTTTTTTTTAATTTTAAAATGGTAATTTTTGATTTTTTTTTTTTGAAATTCCTAGCGTTAGATTTTATTTAAATTCACTACTGCCTACCCAAATACTTGTTACTTAACAAATTAAAACGAAACCATAAAAATATCCCTCATTATCATGAAGTTACTTCACCATTATTCCTTTAATCTTCATTACTGAATATGGCCATGAGTGTACGTCATGCGATGTATCTCGTTAATACCTTATTCTTTTTTTTTTTTTTTTGCTTCTAGCATTATTATTCATTCGCAAAAAAACTACCGTGTATTTATACAACTTACATTTACTTCATGTATTGAAAATTTATGGTGAAGTTTTAAAATTCGCGTTGTCTTAATAATACAATATTCGTATTACAGGAATCTCTCATAATTTGATGGTAGTTGATTATTTGCTAGGTAGATAGAGATACAGATATACCAATTATTCTGATGTAGTCCAAGGTGCATTTATTATAGTTTGGCAGTGAAGTAAAAATGCAGTGTTTTGAATAGATATTATTTAGACGTTCTCTAGTGCAAATAAGTGAAAATTATATTGTGATAGAACTGTTATTCTATATGTACTTAATAATGCTTTAATTTCGTGTTTTTGGTGCATTAAATTTGCTTTTTAAACGAGTTTTATTCTGAACAAAAATGTAATTTTATTTTACGTACATGGTGTGTGTTCTCGTTTGTGTAATTTTTCCATCAAATATATGTAGATTACCCACGTTTTATTGGTATGTCGGAACAGAGGTTCCTAATAGTGATTTCTGTATTACAGATAGTCGTAGAATTGGTCAAGTATAGGACGTGTATTGTAGCATTCAAAATTTTGGCATCCTGAATTTAAAAAAAATTGTCATTTCATCATTTTTGATTATTTTGACACTAATACAGTATTCAGAGATATCGTTCATTAATATACATCACTTATTGAGACCGTTGAACTTGTATAAGAACATTATTTAAAACTTGGAGAAATATCTAGGTACTTGGAATTTTCTCAAGCATTAACGCGATACAAGAACGATATTTATCGGTATCGAAAAAGAAGCTGTCAACATCCGTATAAAATGCAAAGAAAGATGTTGTAATAAGTGTGTCACTGTTTGCGGCTTGCATATTTAATAAAAAGACTATCACTGTTACGTAAAAGTGATAGTCTTTTTATTAAACAAAGAAAGATGAGTTTTGCTTCGTCTGGTCGTGTGATGTACGTAAGAAATGCAGGCGTAAATTTTCATATTTGGAATTATCGACCTTCAACTGTAGTCGAAAACAACTCTTACTTCAATTTCTTTGGAATTGCCGAAATTTTGAAAAATCTACGTCCTGGCTATGGGTTCTTCTTTTTTTTTAAGCAAAATGGATAATGCCCAAACAATATAAATGTGTGCGCTAAGGAAGCACAAGCGAATGGCATGCTTTTCTTTGCGATATCTTACAGAAAGGGCGCATTTCCTCACCCTACCTTCAGAACGGGTTTGTGCTCAAACGAAATGAATGCGTACGAAGCACAAATGAATGACACAATTTTCGGGTTGAAAATCACAGTTATTGACCCATCTCTTTCAAAATCATAATGAAGGCGATGACCAGGGAAATCGACCCTCTTCAAGTTGAAGGTTAGCAATTTATTTGGCAATAAACCCAAATTTCTCTTGCCTTTAATTTAAAAATAGGCAACTTATTCAACACTCACGAAAAATGATCTCGCACAAAAAATACTTCAATTGACAAAATAAGTTGCTTAAATTTTAAAGCAGAGGTAATGAGTTATTGAGTTGAAATTTATTGCCGTAATAGTTGCTAACCTTCAATCCGAAGGCATTTTTGTACACCACCGTTTCAAAAGTTTAATGTCCTACCAAGATAACTTGTCCGGTCCACCTAGTATACAGGATAGGCAAAAAGCAGTACGCATTTATTATTTATATATTAGAATGATGTTATCGATACTTTATTTTCATTCGTATTTTTATTTTTTTGTTTATGTGTTTTTCAAATAACAGAAAATATGTTAATTAAAATTGATGAATGTGTTGATAATAAATATAAATAGGTTTTGAAGAGTTACGACCATCTTCCCCAATTTGGGAAACCTTGTATCACTTTTTGCCGAATCGGATAACCAGGCGAACCGACCAATTTATTTCGGTTGGATAATTTGGTTTTATTCGCCATGAGTCAACTTGTCATTTAGGATGTGAAAAAAAGATGATAAAATTTATCAGTAAAAGAAAAGAGAGGAAAAAATATATTCCGTAAACCCAATGCGTAAGAAAAAATTTCACACTCAGAAATATTCGCGAAAAAAAAAATGAATTCAAAAACATAGAACTTTAGCTTTTATTTCTACTAAAAAAGAGAGAGAGAGAGAGAGAGAAACTGAAAGAATAAGGTATTCTTTGGTACCTCATTTTTTTTGGTAGGGAGAGGCTGAAATATGAAGTTGCAATTAATTGCTATCATCGAACCGGAACATGCTCAGCAGTCAGCATATATGGGCTCCTCTTTGTGCATACCTTTTTTGTAATTTAAGATAAGCATTTCATTGCGTCTTATTGCTACAAAAAAATCGAGAAAAAGAAACTGAGCTTTACGCCGCGGCGCGTACTGCAAAACACATATATTTTTACATTTCATATCTTCATCTATTGTGGAGTGTACGAAGCACTGATGATACCTCTAATTTTTAGAAAGAACTTTTTTTAATTCATTTTCCGGTATTGGTTTTATATGAAAAGTGAGTAGGTAAGTAGCTAAGTACTTATCCAGTTCAAAAATATTCCCCCTACCTGAACGATATCTATACCTATCTATAAAAATTAAAAAACTATCACCCATGATAAAAAAAGGAATACCCAAGTGTATATTTTTATTGAAGATTTCTTTGTAATGTTTTCAACTAAATACAAGTAAGAATATTGATAATAATTTAAAATATGAATAATGATATTTGCGATTACGGTAACCTGTTCACTGCTCTTTATGCTAATAATACTTATGTTAGAAAATAAAAACATCCTTTTCTTCTCATTCATTTATCTGCTATCTAATTTCTCGAAATAAGATATGTTCAGGTGAGAGAATAGATAGATGAATTCTTGGAAAAAATTAACCGCTAGCTATATTAACCTTTGATTTTTCTTTTTCTTTTTTTATTTTTTATTACTATTTGACGTCATTTACGAGAAAAAATATCAAATAAATTAAAAATCATATGTATATTTTTTTATCGATGATTTTGCTATGGCGTTAAATAAAATGTGGGGAAACACATATGATAGCTATTATACCTACAAAATGAATTGGAAAACAACCGGTTTGTCCTTCGTAAGAATGATTAAGAAGCGTTTGCGGTAACACCTGTTTCAACAACGACTATGTACGCAGGTATATATAATTAGAAAAATATCATTTGTTTATCGATCAGAGTTTTGGTTTTGTTTATGGTTTGTGGAAGATCATCAGATAGATTAGTTTGTTAAAAAAAAAAGTGAATATGTCTTTGTCAGAGTTAAAGATAAGCTTCAGTAAGTATACCTACTTGAAATATAATTCATACACGTATTAACAAGAAGTACCTATGTACCTAGTTTTAAATTGAGAGTAAAAAATGAAAATATTGGCACGAATTGTTATACCTACATTAGGTCTGATATTGGCGGTAATATTGGTTGCGGATGCAACAGCTTTGGAAAATCTAGAAATTGAACGTGCTGCGACTCCAGTCGCTTATCGAATGAATTTTCATCGAATTAAAAGACAATTAGAATACGTTGATCCTTCGTTGCAACAGCCTGCGCAGAATTTACCAACACAACAGCAAAATGGAAATACGGGATTCAACGGACAATCTTTCGGTCAACAACCTTCAGGTTCCAATCAATTTCAATCTGGAAATCAATTCCCCGGGTGGATTAATCCGAATCAAGGCAGTTCAGGTTTAGGAAATTTCAACCAAAACGCTCAGGACGTCATTAGACCGCAGACTACGCAGCGACCCCTGGTTAACCAAATTGCTAATCAAAATACAGTAAGTGAAGCCGAATGCATCAGAAATTGTCCGGCTACTAACCAATGGAATCCAGTTTGTGGCACTGACAATATATCGTATGGAAATATGAATAAGCTGAGGTGTGCTCAACAATGTGGCAGACGTGAGTAATTTTTTTAAATTTTACCTACCTACTGCTACAATTGAATTCACGGTCTGCTGCACTGATACATATACTGGCTTTTTTAAATTCATTTTTTTTTTTTCTGGTAAAAAAGATACCTGCTAGCTTTTACAAATTGCTACCTCGCTAATTTGGAAATTAATCGTGGGGGCAGGGTGGGAGTGTTTTACTAGTTTCATGTTTCAGACTATCAGTACCTTACTTATACCAAATTGAATAACCAAGTGTCCAACTTTTTTACATAATTATTACGTTTTCATGATTCTAGCTTCATTAAATTTACAAATGGGTATTGCGCATTTATTCCAATTATTTATTAATTATTCTTCTTTATTATTCATTTTTTATTTTTCAGGGGTCTCCTTTGTATACAACGGATCTTGTGTGACTACACCTGCACCCAATGGAAAGTAAATACGTAATTAACAGATTTAATGTAAAACATATTGAAAATAAATGATAAAATTCAAGTTTCAACTTATTTAGATCACAATGAAATCTTTTAAACTTACAAAACTACATTTTCTTCGAGTAGGAAGATGCATATGGTACGTATCCTAATCCTAAATACGATAAAGCTACGAGCATAAATTTATTTATTGAATACGGGCAGAGGTTATTCTCACCATCAAATACATATAAAAAAAAAGTATACCTAGTTGAATTTTCCGGATTTTATGATTACGGTATTGAAAACGTGACCGTAACAATATTGCATTTCAAGGTAAGAATTCATCAATAGATACAGGTAGACAGGTACCTACCCATATCTGCGAACCGTTCAACATTATCACATCAAATCGCTTCAACGCTAGCCATAAGTATAGTAATGAAGTACATTAATTTTAGTTGGAATACTATTAACGGACCGCTATTATTTACAGCCATTCATTTAATAAAAAGTAAGTGTTTATATCAATTTTTCATTAGTAATGTTATATGTATCTGTTCAAAGTTTTTCATCCAATGTAGATCATTGATGAATTTGAATTGGAGCAGAATAATTTAGCGTTGTACCACATAATTAAACGAGTGGTGGCACCTCTTCACTGCTTCTAATAATTCTGTACGAGTTCAAGAGCAACATTTTTTTAATAAAATTATTCTTCTATCCATATATCATCTTAATTCTTATTATACGTACGATCGGTGAACATAAGATTTTTTTTTTAATATATAGAGAGTAAATCAGTGTTCATTTCTAGCGCTTTTTCTCTTTATTTCCTTCCTTTTTTCAGATACTTCGGTACTTTTTTTAAAATTCGACTTCGTTATTTTGTCCTCCTCTCGTTTAATTAATAAATACGTACATGCTAGTGATCGAAATTTTGTATAGATTTGCAATGCACAGAACAAGATAATTTAAAAACAAATGAAACCAAACTTGAAAAAGAAATTGATGCGAAGACAGAAGAAGATGGCTATAATTTAGAAGTATCAACACTCATCAGTACGCTTCAACAGAAATGCCAATGCCCTTGTAAAGACGTCCCCCGTTCCGCCGTCTGCGGTAAAACTACCAATGGTCAATTGAAAACATTTGATTCTCAATGTCATTTGATTTGTCACAACCAATGCGAAACAACAGAAAGTAATTTTTTATTTTTTATACAAATATAACTAGGTATTAGGTACTTCTTTGGACTATTCATAAATTGTCGGGGTACAAACCAAATATTCAGGCATGAGTATACCTATATACTTGTATCGAAAACATCAGAACAATCCACCCACTGTTGAATACATGATATCTACATACAAGTTTTAGAATCAATATACTTAATATTATTATGGAGGCTTTTTTCATTTTTTAATTATATATTTTTGCAGGATATGCTATTATTACTCATTACGAATGCCCCATCTTGCCTTTGTTAAACAGAAGTAAGTATTTCTACATTGCTATAGACTCCATAGGAACTTTAAACATGGTATCTAAACCTATATACATATCAACGCTGCTATCAATCTGAGACCCGGGGTATGATACAGCCAACCCGAGTCCCACTCTTATTTACAGGGCTAGATAGATAGAAGTTGGCGTTTGGGAAATCGCTGAGATATAACTTTTTTAGAAACCTTAGAGGGGTAAAGAAAATCTAGAATTTAGTTATACAAAGTAATTCGAGTCCCATTTCAGATTAGCCACCATTCATCTGAGAGCCGAAGTGGGTCTCAGTATAGAATAGAACCATATACCGAGTCTTAGACTGTTAAAATTTGTACTTGAATAAACATATACAAATAGATATGTTACTAACAATCCGAGATTAATGCAAAAATTTGCCAAACAATTGCTAAAGGGAAATGGGTATGCAACTCACAAAGTAATGACCGCCAACACGAGCCTCGAATTAACAAAACGGGTCTCGGATTAACAAAATGGGTCTCGCGTTAATCAGTGGCGTATTTAAGGGGGGAGGGGTCCAGGGGTCTGGACCCCCTGGTGATTTCAAAAATAGTATTTTTGCCATATACAAATAAAGAACAACGAAAATGTAATATGCAGATAATTAATAGTAATAAAATCACAAAATTAAAAAATGCGAGTACGCAAATATTAATTTTACGCCATCAACTCATTTTGAGCCTACCTAACAGATTTTTATATTTGAAAATTTTGCTGGACCCCCCCCCCCTTTGACCATCAGTCTGGATACGCCACTGGCGTTAATATTACCATAAATGATGTACTGGACCTCGCAAACAACGTGTGCTATGTAAAACGTTGCGAGATCCGGCAAACGGATCTCACGATCTCGCAATGACTGTGTATATATTATATAGAAATATTTAGGTTTATATGGTTTTTATATACTTTATAGGTATAAACAGTGCGGTATAACTGATAAAAGGAGTTCATAGCCGGTTTTAAAGGGGGGGGGGTTGGAATTTAAACAATTTACCATCTTTTCCACTTAACTTTATGGAACTGAAACCTCACCCCCTCAAGCAGTGATCCTAAAACCGGCATTGAAGGAGTTTCATTCATCAAATTTTCAAATATCGACTACACAATAAGTACCTACTACGTAAAGAAGCATATATGATATAATTTATGTTAAAAATATTTATACTTATATCCTCACAGAAAATATTTATTCACAAATAATTGAAGAAAATCGTAGAGTTGATCACGCAATTGCACACATGCCTATTGATCCTCCTATACAATGGCAGTGTGACTGCTCGTATTGCCTTGAGACAAGATGGATAAGGTTCGACTACTACTCAATTTGCGCTGAGCGAGGAGGTCAAAAAATAACTTTTGAAAGTTGGTGTCATTTTGATTGTGAAAATAAGTGCGTAAAACATACAGGTAGATATCTATTAGTTAATGAGTTATGAGAGATGGAAAGTCGTAATAGGCTATGTATATCGCTGGGTACTACCCAGTACCCAGCATGTCTAATATAGTACTATACCTAACTGATTATTTGCTTAATACGGTATTTTGTAATATGCTCAGGTTACACTTATATGTACTTGTATAAAGGACCGTGTGAACAAGATATGCAACAAGAATACACTGAAGAAATTGGTGAGCGCCGTATATATTTTACTTACATCTAGGTACTTACTACCTATAGTATCTACCTAGTAAACTTTCCTCGCTATTCGGTAAAATATCCTGATTACAATTTACAATATCATAATCTACGATGATATGATCCTATTTTATCATAATCACGTAATAATTACAATAACGAATGCTTATAACATAAAATGTTTTATTCAGTAATACCACGCGATCACAGCACAAGTATCTCACAACCATGCGAAGCGTGCAGTATCCGATGCAAAGATTTTTTCGAACCCGTTTGTGTGAAAAGCAACCGAGATGAATTTCTATCGTTTAAAAGCCGATGTCACATGCGTTGTCATATTCAATGTTCTCATGAAAAAAGCGATAGTACGTCCACGCACTCATCGTCTCAGATTAAAATATTTTTTCGTTTCTCACCCAAAAGAATCAATTAATCAATAATAATTTTTCAAAATATTTACAGATTACGTTGAAGTATATGAAGGACGATGTCCATGGCTTTAAAGTATTCATTCCAACATTATATCATTAATATAGGTGGAAGTACCTAATAATAATAGTACAACATGCATTTATAAAATATTTGTGCGTTTACTGGTTTACCTATATTAAATTCAATTAAAAATGTGAAAATTCTTTAATGAGTAATTTTTTTTGAACGATTTTGTACACTATACGCTCCTGAAGCGAAAAAAGTTGGACATTTGCCATATGATTAGATACTACAAATCTAAAAAATAAAGATTAACATTGACTGCAAATTTGAAACCAAATTAATTTCTTTGCAACCAGCGCGATGATTTTAATTTTTTTAATAATTTTTGTTGAATGTATAATATTGGTATATCGATGCAATTTTCAAAATGATGTCCAAAAAAGTACCGTCGTTTTTCATGGTGAAAATATTATCAATATTAGTTTTTAAAATTTATGTTATTTTGGTGGTTTTGCTGCACAAAATTCAGGAAAAGTTGGACTACCAGCAATAGCGATAGTTACCGTTTTAAATTAAACATTCAGCCAAAAAAATCTAAATAAGTAGCTATAATTGATTATTTTCTCATTGTAGCTAAGAGAGTGTGTAAATTGATATATCTTCTACCGTATTTCGTTGATAAAATACGAGTATTAAAACTTCCGAAAGAAATTAACTTTTCCAGGATAAAGAAATACTGGTTTGAATTCTGTACGTTCTAGTTTTTTCCATTGTTGAGCATTTAACCAAATATAAAATAGCAAAACTCGATAAACAAAATAATTAAAGGGTTATATGGTAGCATACTATGTGATACATTTTACGAGTCACATCCGTACACTAGCTTCCTGCTTAATGCCCATTTCCTCTAGAGTTACTATGGAAACTAATTGAGATTTTGGTTCAACCTTCAAATAAAATCATCATATACACGTTGAAGAGGAATCTTTATAAAAGCAAATGCGAGCGTGATCGCAACAAGTATTCGTTTGGAAATCAGTTAATCCGTAGCCGTACTAATCAGTATCAACTTTATAACACTTGAAATCATGAAAATCGCAATTCTTGTTTTATTCGGTAACTTTTTTTTGTGTGTGTCTTTATAGAAATAGTGGTTCTTCGGTGTATCAGTTACTATTAATCGGATTTAATTTATTTTAGCCGTATTAGCGGTAGTCGCTAGCAGTCCTCTCGACAAAACAAAGAAAAATGAAGCCTTCGGAAAATGCGCAAATATTTGCCACGATGATTCGAATAAACCACTATGCGCTAGCGATGGCGGAAAACTAATGCTGAGCTTCATCAACGAATGCGCTTTAAAGAAATACAACTGCGAGCAAAACAAAAGTGAGTACCCATTTCTTTTAAAGTCTTATTTTAACGTATTTCCTGCCTTTTAAAAAAGAATTTCGTTCTTGTTGAATAATTTACAATCGTTAAACTGTTCAAATGTAAATCTAAAGAATTAAGTTCCTTATCCATGAATGTGAATTATGATTTTCTCTGTTCAATTTTATACTTTAATTAAAACGATCTTACTAGGTACAGTTATAATATATATAGGTAGATACATGTACACACATTAGACAAATTTAATATTTCATATTTAGGTATTAACGATAGTTAGGGAAATTTGAAAAACTGCAAACGGAAAGAAATAAGATATACCTATAGGTACTTACACGAGTCACTTCGTCACCTGAATCACATTTTCGATATATCAGAGTACCTATAACACGTATATAATTTTTTTTTTTTCAGTATTAACAAAAAAGAGCGACAACGAATGCCCAGGAAGCACAGGAATTCGTCTACAATAAACATAAATATTACAGGATCTCTTTGAAAATACTCCGTGAATTGTTAACCTATTTATTATGAATAATATATGATTACTTCAACTGCTATATTATTCTTTCTCTTTTTTTAAAATCATATCTTTTCCTCCCCATTATTTACATTTAATTTAATTTTATCGAAAGCATTTTTTTCTTGCAGTTTGAATTTATAATCTATATAACCTTTTATTTAAACAATGTTTTCAGTTCGAGGCTTATACATATAGTAATAAAAATTCATCTAATAGTAGAGAAACGGAAGGAAAAAAGTTAGTCAAATACAAGGTATAAAATATATTAGATGATTGTATGTATACTATATACTCGTATCAGGCTCGTAGCCAGAGGTAAGTTAGGGGGTTCGCCTGAGATCCCCGCTTTTAAATTTTTAATTTATTACAAAACTATCAACCAAAATAAGAAAAAAACAGCCCCCTCCATTAGTATTAGGTTAGTCACACCTGAAATGACTGGCTACCTATTGGCCTCACTTACTTATAATTATATTATACATATATAAATACGTAGTACATAGGTACCTAAAAAGCGTACGTATACGTGACGCGCTATATATGCTGCATTATCAGCAGGTGGTATATTAGCATAATTAGTTTTCACAACGTTTATTTTCACAGCATACTGATGCAAAACAAAAAAATTAAATAAGTATCGCCAATTTTACCGACAACATAATAACTAATGATTTTAATTTTACTCGAATATATAATACTAAAGAAAGAAACTAGTTTTTTAACACGACCACTGACTATCGGTATATTTTATAATGATATATGTGTTTTGCGCTGAACCATAGTAATGAAATGAGATTTGCTAGTTTCATTTAAGTAAGTGCAAGGCGATGTATGCGAATAATCATTGAAACTTATTTGCATTCATCTTGCAGTTTTTTCTATTTTCAATTTAACGACCGTTGCTTCGCCGTTACGAATTTTTCGCACAATAAAAACTTACTCATACAGAAAATGACTTGTTGAAGTTATTTTTATCGAGTTTATTTACAAACTTCTTGCACTTTGACTGACTACGTGAGATCATCACATAATAGCTCGTTTCACTCACGCCTTTTTACGTGCAATTAACTTTTTCGTTCCTCATATTTAATTTTTTCAATAACAAATAGATATGCGGACCCAGACAGAAAAATTTAAGTAAAATTCTTTTAGAAGAAACCAGCGCTACAACGGAAGTATGCCCTTTGCATAAAATACATTGATAATCATAGCATATACCTATGTTTCTTCCTTTACGGCAGTGTTTTGAGCAAACATACATCAGATACCAACGAAGATAAGTACCTAACTCTATTAAAAAAATATGCGCGCGATAACTTTTTCAATGAAATTTTATTTCATTAAATACACAGAAAATGTACGATTTTTCTCAACAACATAAATTTAACAAAAAATTCTATCCGTCCTTTTTTTTTCAAGATGGATATTATATATGCATACATTCTCATATTCCATGTACTTTTCGTGATTGGTGCCTATACGTACTTACCTATTCAAATTTGTAATCCTTCGCCACTCTGTCATCTATTCCGCCAAACTATAAGAAATAAAATTACGATACAAATTATTATCAACATTCATCAAAAAAAAAAATGCCATTAATGAACTAAAATGGTGGAATTTGTTCATGAAAAGTTAATGCAAACGTTAAACCATTACAAATGTACATATAATTACATAAATGTTTTTAGATTAGTTCACATTTACCAGAAGTACGAATACTGTATCCACATTTCATCACATTCCTTTGACAAGCAAACGTAATAAAAGTAAAATTAATCATTAGTAGATTTGCAGGTAAGTAAAAATAACTATACCTTGACAACGCTAAAATAGATTACGTTTTTTCTGTAATTCCTGATTCCATAATGAACATGAGGTCAGTTTTTGTTCTGAATACTAAATCAAATTTGAGGCCTAATATGGAATGAATAAACATTATGTAAGTAAATAAATGTCTATTATTCTATCATTGAACAATGAATTTGAGCCCATGATGATCTTTCCTTTATATTATGCGTTGACGAATTGTAGGCAACTAGCATGCAGCCCCTGGCACCTAACACAAGCTTTTGCTCGCGGCAAATTCATCCTTTAGGCTGTTATACCATCATTTCGTTGGTACAACTGCAAGATTATACCCCACATGAGAAAAAAAAAAGATTTTCTGTGTAATCAACTTGATAAACTTGACCAAGTATCACACTTTACCTTCCTTAAAATATAGTTACTATTAAAATCAAAAATATTAAACTCAATTCATTTCGGTAACTGATTTATTAAATTATACGTATCTAATGAGGAAGCGGATGATAAGCTACATGAAGTATAACATTTAAGTTTCACCCGTCTTTAAATCGTCAAAAAAAAATATTATAATGTTACAGTATTATGTTGGAGATAATCAGCTAGTGAAAAATGATGATTTACTTTAAAATAACTACTTCAGAATAACGATTAGGCAGAGTTAAGTAATACCAGATTATTTAACTCCATGATTTAGAAGATAGGTAGTAGGTACGCACTTTTTTCAATAAAAATGTTCACAATTCTGTTTTACTCATTTCAGCTTCAGAAAAATCACGTAAATCTATAACTCAGTGGTTCTTTATCCAAGAGTTGATTAGGCTTCGAGAAATCCATTCGAAAAAACCCTTATTATTTTTTCTTCTTTTCTCATCTCATTTTCGTCATTTCGATATACTTTCACTCCATCATACTCTTCATTCTTCTTACGAGACACTAGAAGTAGCAACTTCATTGCTATTATGTATAAAACCTCAAATTTTTCCTCACCTGAGAAAGATACAAATTCCTTGATTTGCGAACATCATTTCGCAACGAATAAAACTACTGCATATAGAGACAATAATTGATTAATAATTTATTAAAATTTTTTCATTGTATTTCGAATTAAATAGATAAGTAAACCACGTATACATTTCCTTATCCAAAAATGAACCATAATTTAAAATTTTTAAATACGCTTTGATACTACAAATTTTATGCGGTAGTAATTTTTGATGGAGCTTTGCTGGCTCAAAAATTCGAGTCACCAAATATCACTAATTCTCTTTCAAATTAAATATTTGGGATATTTCATAAATAAACGAATCTAAGAGGATCTATTGTTTTTATTCCTAACTAGTGAAATATGAAAATAGGTATATGAATACCTGTTCTCTTCACCTTTTGATGCTTCACACTTATAAATCCCTGGTTCGACTATCCAGAAGCCTAGTTCACTACCAGATCATGTTATAAGGCAACGAAAACAACTTTTCCTTCTCTCATTTGTACAGGGTGGTACACTTCAAATGTAAAATGTACCGACAAACAAGTAGGCTCTGCTGATGTCTCCATAGCTCACTTAGTTTACGTACGTAAAAATACCTTGTTAGATGATCCACATTTCCTGATACATATATTTCCCTCATTCAACTGAAACATCAATAAAAACATTCTAACATTCGCTCGTGAATATTTTATTTATCCTATATACATCACAAATAACAAGAGGTATCAAGCTTATCTTTAAAAGGAACTAAGTTCATGTAAAAGAAATTCAATCAGTAATCACAAAATAATACTTTCTTGCTACTGAATTTTACGAGATGCAAATTATTAGCGTGCAGAATATTTGGTTTTTAGTGCTGACATTCGAACAGAAACATAGCGAGTTAGCGACTAGGGGAGTTGCAGTAGTTCAGCGATCTCTAATCGTATTGATAACGTAGAAAAGATTATTCGAGAATTTACAAACTACGCAACTACTTAGCACCAAACAGAAAATTACTCTTTCGCTCTTTGCATGTTATTGCGCCTAAATTTTTCAAGCGACAATAAGCGAAATACCTAATATGAAATTCAACAATTAACAAAGCCTGAAAAGAAATAATTGTCAACTCTCTAAATCTTGAAAAACCTAATTAATTCTCACATTTATCGTAACCTTTGAATAGAAATATGGAAGTTCACCTAGGACTTTTTCAGTTGGTAAAAATCATCGAAATAACATAAAAACAATGAAAATAAGGCAATTAACAAGCTGCAAAGAAAAATTATAAATTTATCATAAAATAAATCATTTATCTTGCTTTTCATTTCTTTATTTATGTGAAAATTGTTTTTGCTTTATACATTATCATCAATCAACCAATTAATCAGTCCGAAAAAAAGCAACAATCAGTAAAACTGTGAGAATTAGGAATTTTTGATCCATCACACCCAAAACAAAACAAAAAAAAATGTTCTCGCTACGTTGCTGTATGGGAACACTTATAAATACCTAATACAAAACGCCTAATCCAGTTTCACATAATTATTACCTATTCATCACATAGCAGGAATGTTAGAGTCACAAATAACATTCAAGTTATGAGAAATGCGTTACGAATTGAGAAGAAAATTCAATTCTATAAATCAACTAGTTTGATTAGACTTGAACGAAACAATATTATTTTACCCAAATATCTTCATTTACACTCATGCAAGATTATTTCTAGTAGTAAATATTGACATAGATAAAGCAGATGTTAGTGATATTACCAATAATTCCTCATAATGTACTTGTTAGTATTCCTAAAAAGCACTTATACATAAAAGACCGAAAAATTCATCGTAAGTATTTATTGATGGGTCGTGTTATAAAAATATTCTTTCATACTTCAATTCAGCCGTTTTACTTCTGATTACAAAAAAAAAAAAAATCTATTCATATTTCTCTATTCAATAATATAATAGCGTTGAATTCACTTAGAAAATAATTTAATGACTTTCCGTCAATCAAAAAAAAAAAAAAAAAAAAACAAAAAAAAAACAAAGTCGAAGAAGACATGTAAATCTAAATTTAATACACGTTCCTGGTAAAGAACCGTTGCGGTAAATTTAACGAATACTTTCAAAATACTGTTCATAAATTAAGATATCACTCGCTACAAGTCTTTTCAGAAGCAGAAAAAAAAAAGATACCATCAATATTATATATGCCCGCTTAGTTATTAATGTTATCGCCTACGTACACTACACGCATTGTGTTGGTGAATCCCGATCCTTGTTTCCATCCGGTTACAACAACAATTGGGTCCTTGCTTTTAATGAAGCCACGACACGTACCAAACTGTATACCATATTGTACTCTGCAATCGACATCTTTCAACCAATCTGATACCTGAGCAGCTAAAATCATCATCGGCAGTCAACAATCAGTCAGAATAATTTTTCAATGCCGATCACACATGAAATGAAAATTCACCTTCGTAGAACAAGGGTAAAATAGCTCTATATAAGTGGCATTGACGAGCAACCTGGGCGTATCTTGTAACGGCAATAATAGGACAACTTGGTTTATATTTGGAAATGAGATGAGCCGACCTTCCTGATGTAGTTATGACAATGATGGCGGCAGCATTGCATTTATGGGCTGCTTCGACAGCGGCGATAGCTACAGCGTGGGTAGCATCAGTTGGCGTTTGAACCTAAGAATTAATTTAAATTAATATTAATTAGAACTTGAACCAACGCTAGCATAAATGATTTTCCATGTTTACTTTGCTGCACAATTCGCTGAATAGTTGATTGTGCCAAATAGCAGCTTCCGCTTCTTTACAAATGTTTGCCATCGTCTCGACGCATTGAATTGGGTATTCTCCTTTCGCTGTTTCGCCGGATAACATTACGCAGTCGGCGCCGTCCAAAATAGCGTTAGCAACGTCCGAAGATTCAGCTCTAGTGGCTCTTGGTTTCTTCACCATCGATTCTAACATCTGAGTCGCGCAAATTACTGGTTTTCCGGCCTGTAATTTGGGAAATTTTTTCCACTTTGAAATAACATTTCTTTGTTTGTTTGTTTTTTTTTTTTAGGTATTTATTCGAATAGTGCTTAGGTCACGTAGCTCAAAAGAAGGTACAAAAAATTGTAGCTCCTTTACTAGCCACGAACATCTCCCGAAATATTGTTCGAAGTTCGATATTTCGTTGTTGTATCAAAAAGTTTAAATATAGAATTTTAGGCAGTGATTTTCTTCTTTAAGTATAGAAACATGGTTTGAAGACAAAAAGCAAGTTATAAAGCGATATTTGTCTGTTGTCAAATGTAAGTTTTTTTTCAATTTCCACAACAAATATTTATTTTTGTACTTGAAAAACATTTCTTTATAAAAAATACAAAACTCGTTTTAAAAATTATTTCATACGTATACGCGATTATTCATACGACGCGACGTTTCGCCGCACTAGTCGGCATTGCATTGTATGAAATAATTTTTAAAACGATTTTTGTGTTTTTTTATAAAAAGTTTTTTTCTAATTAAATTTGCTGGCTCGTTAGTATCCAATTTATTTTTGTACTATATCGAGATCTTCGAGTGATTTTAAAATAACTTTTGTTTTGCCACAAAAATACGAAATCCGGAGGATGGAGGTTGAAACCTGAAAGGGATATCAATCGTTTGGGCGCGCAATTGACTTCAATGCGTGAAATCAACGATATTATCATTTTGGACTAACATATTATAAATACTTGTTATAGATGTTTTTCTCCAATTTTTCATTCATCGACGTGAACACCCCTACAATTTTCCAAGATACAAAAAAAAATGCTATTCTCTTGGAGCGGCCGATGAAGTTAAATTAATCTTTAAAACAAAAATTTGCCTTTTTGTACATTGAAACGTTGTATACGTACCCTATTACATTTAGCAATGATGGATTTTTGGGCAAGGAACACTTTTTCCGGTGGAATTTCAATACCTAGATCTCCTCGAGCGACCATGATACCGTCCGAGGCTTCGATAATTGAGTCGATATTTTTCACACCTTGATGATTTTCAATTTTTGGGATAATTTTAATTTTTTTACCTTCTTCGCCTGAAATATAATATTTTTATAGCAATGATGAAGACCAACAATCATAATTACATACAATAAGTACAAGAAGGAGGAGCATCAAACAAGTACGTAATGTGTACGTATTCAGCCGCCGCATTCAGCTGTTCCTACTCACGAGGTAACAGAAAGATATGATCAATCAATAGCGCGTAATAAAAGTTCCAGTAAAATGTATAAAATTTGGTGAAGAAATAAAATAATTTTGAGCAATTATTCTTACCGTAAACGTGAATTGAAAAAAGAAAAAGTGAGCATTTACCTCAGTTTTTCACATTTCAGTACGTTCCGCAGTCTTTGCCCTTACATTACTCAAAATCTTTAGTTATAACAGGCTTTTGAACATAATTTCTGTTTCTCATAGAAAATTCTACAAGCTTTCTGATCGTATGTAAGGAAATTTATTCAACTCGATACTTTCAACAGCTTTATGATCATTACGCGAGCGCGAAACTCGAAATGTTACAACTGATAATCTTGAGCGAGGTGAAGACAAAGATTGTAATGTATTCCAAAGGTTCATGCCAACACAAAATTTTCAGTGATAATATAAGGTTTCATAAAATGCATTCATCGCAATAATTCTGATAGTTTTAGCTATGGTCATTTAAATACCGAAGAAGTATACTTCAAGTTTTGCTACCTAAAATGGCCATAAAACTTCAAAATATCAAGTGAAATACATATTCTCGCAACCATCAGAAAGTTCGCAAAATTACTTACAAGATATATTCTTCAAAAGCTTATATTATAGCTGAAAAGTTAACACGATTTTCTACCACATTGCTCAAAACTGATTTCTTTATACGTCACTTATACGTTCGTGAAATTTTCTTTCAAAACCACTTTTCAAAACACATGTTACTAGATAAAATTTACAGAATATGCTTTATTTTACTGTGATCTGTATCATGCGCGATTGTCTAATCGCATCTATCTACGGCCAACGAAGTGAGGCTAACAATTTTCCATGGCATTACTACGTTATAGTTAGTAATGCGTGCTCCCTCTACGTGCAAGAAAACAAAATCCAGAAATTTGAACGTACCTAAAAGTTGTCTGATTTCATGAACAGCATTGGCGTCACGAATGAAAGACGCGAAGATCATATCAACACCTTGTTCTACGCCGAATTTAAAATCGTTTTTGTCTTTCTCCGATACCGCGGGCAAGTCGACAGGTACACCTGGTAAATTGATTCCTTTTCTACTTCCCAACATACCACCATTTTCAATAGTACATTTTAGGAAATTATTTCCTAAAATTAGACGATATTATTACAGCTCAGTGACTCGCCATCGTCGCATACATATTTTAGATATTCTGTATCACAATGACGCGATCTTACCAACTTCCTCAACAATAAGCGACATTAGGCCATCGTCTACGTACACGCGATTTCCTTTTTTGATAACATTAACGATATTTTGGTAGTCTACGTAAATCATTTCGGCGGTACCTTTCTCGTAAAAGTTTTTATCAGTGGTCAAAACTATTTGGCTACCTTTTTTCAACTCAACTTCAGCAGATGCGCCCTAAACGTGCAAACAATTTGATTTTTCATTCGAACATAATGTTTGAACTGAAATGAGATAACTATTAATTACACTTACACCTTCCAAGAGCCCAGTCCGGATTTCAGGACCTTTTGTATCCAAAGCAATACCCAATGAGCAAGGGATACCGGTTTTTTTGCTGTAGTTGGCAGCAGCTTCTCTAGCATTTTTAATGGTACTACCATGGTAATCATATGTTCCGTGAGAAAAGTTCAAACGTGCTATATTCATTCCAGCGTGAATCATTTGTTCCAATTTTTCAACAGATTGGGAGGCGGGTCCTAAACAAGGACGAATTAGGTAATGGTAACGATAGTAATTCAAGAGCGTGAGATAAGTGACCTACCAATTGTACAAATGATTCCCGAAAGTCGTACAAACGAGGTTTTAGAGTCGATGTCCAAAGCACACATGTGATCTAGGTGAGACGTGTACACAGCCATTGTCTGCAAATTTTGAAATAACATGCGAATTAAGCTTAGTATTGTACCAAGTATATAGGAAGTACTTATACTTTTACCTCCCGTCGACATGCTTGTTTCATAATTACGTTTAAGGTATACATTTCGAGATAATTAAAATTTTTATAAGCTGCTTTAAGGAAAATCATCGAACAAGAAAAAAGCACTCCTTTCACAAATACCTCATCAATTTTACTAGTATAGTAGAAATAATTTAAAATAGAAATGCTGGCATGAAGCCAGTTCCCTCTTTTGACTCCATGCTCACTCACAGGCAACGAGATTCGAAATATAAGCATTTAATTTGAAGCTCGGCAATTCATGCAGGACTAGGGGGCCAGTATCTAAATGACTTTCTTAATGGTGCTTCAATATTTTTATGAACTAGATAAAACGAAAAAATCATGTTCAACTAATATGTTGGCACAAGGAAAATATCGTCTACTAGTTTTAGGCCATTTAATTCGTAATCAGATAATTTTTTTCCAAATTGATATTCATATCAGCGAAGATGTGTCGTAAAGAGCTGATGAGATAAAAGAGAACTATATCAATATACTTACTGCTTTCTATGATTCTTTCACGGTGAAGAGTAAAAAACACACCTACTGAAGTGGATAACTGATGAAAAGTAATAAATTTCAGACGGATATAATAATGAACAATATGTTCTTACTCCCTAATTCAATGTGACATTCAATAGTTTTAATTTTCAATCGACTTTGGATTTGTACTCTTATCTGCGTGCCTAATGACGTACATACCGGTAGCAATCAGTGTTACCAACCGGAATGCGAAATGCGTAGCATGTGCGTAGCCGACTAGCCGTAGATGATAATTATACAATGCATCAGTCTGCGTAGATGGCGTAGATACATAAAATTTTTAGAATCTATTATTTACACTTGATTCACGCTATTTATTATACATTGAACATTATGCACACAAATAAAAATAATACATAATTATGCGTGATAGATAGACACAGAGTCACAAACTTGGCTTTAAACCCACAGATTTTGCCGCTCAAACCTACCCCACTCTTCTTCTTTACCTCACCACGTTTTATTGTTTTAATGTTTTATATCCAAAATTTAAAATTTTTTCATTACCATTGAGTATACAATTTTCATTTACTGACATTTTTTGTATAACTGACGACTGATTGAAAAAACAGCAAAAATATCCTCCCTGGTAGCTGCAAGTTTGTATCTAATCTGACCATTCTACTATAAGATAATTTGATGAAGCGTACATGAACTGTACTCTATCAGTCGCCGATAAGGTAATGAATAGAAATACAATAGAGTAATCTGAGTGAATTAATGATTGATACATCGTTTTGTTTCTTTAAAAATCAAAGTATGGAAAATAACAATGTAACATTCCATCAGAAAAATGTACTGTTGGACATCGAAGGCACGACGACATCTATTACTTTCGTGAAGGTAAAGACGCTGCATTAACGAAATATTTTCAATGAAATTTTTATATGCAGATTTATTATTTTCGTTAGGATGTGTTGTTCCCATATGTTCGAGAACATCTAAAAGAATACTTGGAGCAAAATAAGGCTGATGAAGAATTGCAATCAGTGATTGATTTACTGAAAAAGCAGGTTGTGTAATTTTCCATAAGGTAAAATCATAATTATACAATCTATTTTTTTTCATAGTTTATTATTGGACTCTGATTGTCGTCTAGAATGAAGAAGACAAAAATAACAAACTTGAAGGAATGGTTCCTATTTTGGAGGGTGATCCCGAAACAGATAGCATAATTCGAAATGTTATGTGGCAAATGGATAACGACCGAAAAACGTATTCATTAAAAAAATTACAAGGATGTATATGGAGAAATGGGTACTCTACTGGCCACTTGAAAAGCCAGTATGTATTATTTTTTCTCAAGGTATTATTTCTTTTCGAAGAGAAACTTCACAGCCTCCAATTTTCGCAGCAGTTAAATTAATATTGAATTTTTCAGTTTATATGAAGATGTTCTATCTTCTTTAAAATGTTGGAAAGAAAATGGAAAAAATTTATTTATTTATTCTTCTGGAAGTGTTGAAGCTCAGAAATTGTTATTTGAAAACACTATTTATGGAAATCTGTTGGAGGTATATTTTTTTAACATCTGAAAAAAATAAGATATGGATAGTCGACTATAATACTTATAGTACTTAGCTATAGATATTAAATAATGTAATATTGAACTAAGAATAATTTTATCCGCAGCTATTTTCTGGTCATTTTGATACCAGTGTTGGTTCCAAAACTTCTTCTGAAAGTTACGTCAATATAGCCAAAGCCATAAATTGTAACTGCAGCGATTTATTATTTATAACTGATACCGTTAAAGGTAAGTTCACGATTTTTCTCTCTACCTTAAGATTTGAATGTGAAAAATTGGTACATAACTTTTCTTCCTTATGTAGAAGCTGAAGCAGCATCAGAAGCTGGTTGCGGCGTTATTATATCTGTACGACCAAACAATATTCCTTTATCACTTGAAGAAATGCAAAAATACGTTTGCATTCAATCATTTGAGCAATTGTGTCCGAAATTGTAATTATCGTCTACTTATTCATTTTTTTCATATTTGTTTGAATGTTATCAATTGTTGTGATATGATTGTGTTGTACATTTCACCAGATCACATTAAATTGGTTTTATTCATTTTTAATTTTTAATATCATTTTTCTCATTTCCACTATTAATTTTACTACAGTACTTCTTTTGAGTATGGAAAATTGTTGGTTCTCGGTCAAACAAGAATCTTAAATAGCTGTAAAAGCTAGAAAAGTAAATATGAGTTGAGAACGCCAAGTGCCATAAGCAAAGCCCTATTTAGGCCACTAATAACAAAATAATGAAATTATAATCTAGTAAGGCTTTTGGCCCTAACGAAATGATGATACTTAACAGTGTCCTTCCTCACAAAAGGGCAAAAGGTCATTCACACTATGCTATTTTACTGGATCAATGATTTGTAATTTCTTTTTTTTTTTTAATTACCAATTTATAAAATATTTAAATTATAAAATTCAATTTTCACTTTTCAGTACCTATTTTTCATTTCCACCAATTGTAAGCTGCATAAAGATACAGCATACAGGCATACAGATCTCTTTGTTAAGGCAAATTGGTACAATAGTCAATAATTTTCTGAATTTTCTTGCGATGCTAGTTACAGTTACAGTAACTTTGACATTTGGCTTCCCTAAACATGGCCTGAAGGCTGAAAAAATAAAAAAAATCAGGAGGGGGACGTGTTGAAAATTGGAAAGAAAAGAAACCCGAAACCATAACCCGTAACCCGAAAAATAATTTCCGTGTAATCATAACCCATAACTACCCGATCCGTGATAAAATAGTAACCGTAACCCGAACCCCTAACTCGAAAAATAAAAAAGCATAACCCTAACCCGTAACCATAACCCGAAAAGAAAAAAAACCTGTTCGGGTTAACATCTCTGAATTAAAATTCTTCAAAACATCTGCTTTTCACTTTTACTAAACGCAATTCAACATTAAAATAAGGAATAATTAACAGTCAGCCAGTCACGCCACGAGAAAAAATATACCGAATGAATAGCTATAGTGAATACCACGACACAAAACTTGAGAAAGACGAAGTGAAGAAATAGAAAATTGAGAAAAAAAAAACCAAAAAGAGTAAAAAGACAAGTTTCTTCTTGAACGATAAATGAACGACGTTTAAAATTCACGTTCAAGAAAAAAAAACGTTCCGTTCCAACTTTTATCGTTGGGCCTGGGCGTCCTCCACCTTAATATGTTGAAGAGTGTGAATCGACTCGAATGTTCGAGTTTTGCGAGGTTCTGTAGTGTCGGTGTCAATTTCATACGCTTGGTTACTACTGTTGTGTTCAACAAACAAAAATCCTGATCAAATCTGAATCTAATTATAATGAAGCGGCAGTACACAGATAACGATAAAGTAGTTATGTTACAGTGTCAGTAGAAAATAAAATACAATCTTCAAATTTCAGTAGTGTTTAGTGACAAATGAACTATTATACCGAGGTACATTCATTGATATGAACATTTTTCAAACCTTTAAAAGTATATTATTTTGTTGTTTTTGCCTTCAATTAATTTTAGACTTGACTGTTGCAAAAGATAAATATGGATATGGAGGCTTTGGAGAAAGATGCCAAGGAAACAGCCATCAAACATGTCGTTAATATGTTTCAGAAATCTGGTCAGCTAGAAAAAGTAGAACAGTATAAACGCAGAGTTGCTAGAAAATCATTATCAACCGAAGCTATGCTTAAAACTGCAGTGCAAGGTCAGCTGGATGGTGTAATCATTGGCATGAATGAATTACGAACAGCTTTGAAGCATATTACAGTCACAAAACAAGATTTAGTTTCGATTCAACAAAAATTTTCCGAACTTCCCGAACTCGGTATCAGGTTACAAGATGTGAAAAACAAAAATATGCGACATTCTCAGTACGTAACTGCTATTGAAAATCTTAAACATCTTTTTACGGTTCCTGAAAGTGTTGAAAAAACTAAACAGTGGATCAGTGAGGGTAAACTATTACACGCCCACCAGTGCTTAATCGATTTAGAGAATTCAAGAGACGAGTTACTGTACGAGCTTCATAAGTTACCTAATCAGTCTGCTGCTGATAAAATGCTGTTGAAGGCATACTTCGAAGACGTGGAAGCCTTGTCACAATTATTAGAAAAGCAATTGAAACTTGTTCTCGGACGTACCTTGACAATTGTTCGAAAAGAACCGACGGTCATTGTGACAGCTTTAAGAATAATTGAAAGAGAAGAAAAATCGGATGCGGTTGCTCTGCAGAGAGAAAGACAAAGTGGATTTTTACCTCCCGGTAGACCAAAAAAATGGAGAGAAATGGCTTTTAGAGAATTAGAAAAATCCGTTTCACAACGAATAGAAGGCACGCAAGTCGATGAGAGGTCCAGCAATAAGATGTGGTTGGTTACATACTTGGAATTATCCAGGCAGTTCATTTTGGAAGATTTGCGTGTTGTAAAAACTTTATGCGGTCCATGTTTTCCTCCTTCATATAATATCATTAATAAATTTGTTCACATGTATCATCAAAGCTTATCTACTCATTTGGAAGAGATCATTTCGAATGGCTTGGAAGGAAACGAGTATGTTTCAATGTTATCGTGGATCAAAAACACATATTTCGGCCCGGAATTGATGAAACATCCAGATTTAAATATTGATATTTCGTCTGTTGGTCCTCTGTTGAAACCTCATGTAATCAATAAATTGCAGCAAAATTACTTGGATGGAATGGAAAGTAATTATAAAGAATGGATGCAAAAAACTCTGGAAACTGAAAAACAAGATTGGTATTCCGAAATACCCCCAGAGGAAAATCCCGATGGATGCTATCAAACTGCGGCGCCTGTTATAATATTTCAAATGATAGACCAAAATTTGCAAGTTGCCAAAACCATCGGGCCCGATTTAGTGCAAAAAGCGCTCGTCTTGGGTATGGATCAAGTGAATTATTTCGGCAAATTATACCGCGACGCCATCGTTGAGTTGAAGAAAAAACATTTTGAAGATCGTAGCCTAATACCTTATTTTACTCATCATATGATTACCATTACCAATAATTGTTTGCAATTCCAGCAGCTAGCTGAAGAAATGCGAAAGCATTATTGGAATTTGGAAGGACATGCCTTAGCAATACCTAATTACGATTCATTACTACAAACTTTCCAGAATTTAAGAAATAAGGCCGCTTTATATCTGTTGGAAGAAGCATTTTTAGATTTAGATAGCCATTTTCAAGATTTAATAACGACCAAGTGGGTATCTAGTTCAATTCCTATTGATACAATTTGCGTAACCTTGGAAGATTATTTTCAGGTAAAATGAAGATTACTTTTTTCAATACTTCGTGTGATTTCACGTTAGTTGAAATTATTTCTGTTACTTTTTTTAGGATTATATTCATCTCAAAGGATCAAATTTAGAATATGTTATTTTTGAAGCTGAGGATCTGGTAGCCAAACGTTACATCACAGCTATGCTACAGAAAAAAATGTCATTCCGAACTTTGGAAGAAAGACGACAAGCAGCTTCAAAAATAGTGAGAGAGGTGGAGCAGTTGAGAGCGTTTTTCACAAAAGTAGCTCCAGAAGTTACCACACGCGTTAATTCCCCATTAGATGCTATAACAGCATTAGCAGAGGTACTGAAAAGTGAAGACATGGACATGTTATCGTTAGATCTACATACGTTGGTAGATAAGTTTTCAGACATTACCGAAGATCATTTGTTTCGCCTTTTAATGTTAAGAGGTGACATTTCACGCTCTGAAATCAAAGAAAAAGTCACTTATCTCTTGCAAAGTAATAATACACGTAGTAAAACTCAGTCCCATAAAAGTATATTTCAACAAATTCAATTTTAAAAAATAACATAGGAGCGCCTCTATAATCTAATGAATTTATTTTGAATGAAAGGTAAGAAAATCTCAATCACTATTGTCCAAATACCCCATTGTTTATTCTACATCGGTAGTGTCCGTTGTTCTTATTATATTTTTATATTGTTTTCACTTTTGTTTTTACTAAGTGGCTGGTCTCATGAAATAAATAACATTGTTATTATACTCGTATTACGTATTTATTAATTGAACGGCTGTCAGTAAATTTGCCTCTGAACGATTATGGGTCAGTACTCGGTTAGTAGATGGGTAGTTGAGTAATATCACAAAACATCGTTGACCACGGTTTTAGATCACTGACTCACATATCTTTGAGATGAGCTCCTTCAAATGGAAAATTAATTCAATTTCATCTTGCAAGCAGAAGTAGGTCGATATAGACAGTCTTCTAATGTATTACAGATCCGTAAGGAGATACTTGTATGTACCTTACCCATCTACAAAATACCAAGAAATTGTCCAAATCAACGTACTTCTGCCTGTAAGAAAAAACAGAATTTATTCTTACCATTATGACCCTCTCATATTAAATCGAACTACTTATACTGATAAATTGCGTACTGTTTTTGCATAAATCAAGTCCCTGAGCCTAGTAGGTACCACATATGGTTATCACATCAAGACGTTATTGTTCAAGCATAACAATTTTTCAAAAACGTTGAAGTACCTACACACAAACTCCGTGTCCAACTGATTTTAGCACCACTCCCCACCACAATTTATGGCTCTATTAATTTGTTTTTTTTTTTTTTTAATTAAAGATAGTAATTATTTGAAAAATTTAGTGAAGAGTTGATTTAATTAATATTTTAATACGTAATAATTTCTATATTCGAAGAGGGGAAGTTTAAATTAAATTTTAAATAAAGTTACTTTCTAATTTGAAGAGGTACTACGATCACTTGGATGCAGTGTATTTCAGTTTGAAAGATGAATGCAATATGGTCTAATTTTTGTTTCTCCAGCGAGATACTCAAGAAGGCAAGAACTACTCAAACAAAATTTAATATATATACAAATATAGAAATAAGAGATGAATACAAATAAAAATATAGATAGTATCCTTATACTGAATCAATAAAATTAATGAATAGAAATAAAAATATCACAGAACAAATACTTCGACAAATTTCAGCTAGAACATTAATCCGTAACGAATTTCAGATTCAATTTGTTTAGCATCATAAGTACCTTCAATAGGTTCACAATTAGCATTAAAAACAGAATAAGCACTTATCTCGTTTGGTTTTTTTGGACCAGTTCTCGTATTAGCCCAAATTACATAAAACCCACTCAAAATTAAAAAAATCATACCAAATTCTATGTAAACACTAAAAGAGAATAAACATAACCAAATCAAAAAGCGGATTAAAAATTTAAACCAACTGAATTTGAGAGGTTCTGCCACGAATTCAGGTTTCTGTTGTTCTGAGCAATCATTATCTTGTCCCAGAAGTGGTATTTTGTGATCATATTTTTCATCTGAAAACTGAATCATTTCTAAATAAAATTTAACGATTATTTAAAATCAAATTTCAAGGTTTAACTGAAATTACGAACATTTTCAGCCTCCAATGAATCGGAACTCATTAAAGATGAAATAAGGGAAATTGGACGTTTCCACAAATTATATTTACAAGTATTGATGAAGTTTTCTTTCCTTCTTCGATTTCGAAACCCTGCCAATTTCTTTTCATATTCGTCCATCATACCATCATTTCTCTATTTTTCAAAAATCTAGACACGAATTCGCTTACTTTTTCATCTGTCATAAATATATAGAATTAAATTAAATCAACGGGTGGGTACTTACTTTCCTTGCATATATAACAAACGCGATCGATTAACAGTATTTTGCATCATAGGACCAATTCAAATCAAAATTATTGAACTCTTCTACATAATTATTAATTATTGTACTCCACACTAATACATCATGAAAAATTGAAAATATAACCACAGAACCATCACGTGCCAAGAATAACACTACTCTTATCAGTAACAAACAAAGCAACAACAAACTTGTACAAGGACGAAATTGGCAAGCGTTTTTAAGCAAGCATTTTAGTAATGAAGAAATGCAACTCTGTTTAGCAGAGAAAAGCAATCCAATTTGTTTTTACTTTTTAGTAATGAAAAATTAAAAATAAAAATAATGTTGAAACCTTTGAGGCGTTGACTATACAGTAAAAAAATTAAAATTAAAAATCACATATTTCAGGAGAACATTATTATTTTTGTTGTCAACCCGAGAAAAAAATGTATCTGAGGCTTGTAATATTATTTTCAGTGTTTAGTAATTTTGTGCGACTCTAATGTGCTTATTGGTGATCAATCATCAGCTCATGTATTATGCATGCCTCATTATTGACAAGTTCACATTTTAGATTACAAAACTGAAAAAAAAAAAAAGAGAAAAAACCCTAAGCACAAACCCAAAACTCTTTTTTATGGATCTCAAAACCCATGCTGATCCATAAACAAAAATTTTCAGGTTCAACTGTATGTAACCCCAAACCCGAAACCGAAACTAAGAAATAAAGGTTTACCCAGCACCCCTGTCGTTCATGGTAAAATTCTGGAAAAAATTAACCAGAACCACCACTACCACAGCAACAAATTGAAATATTTACCATTTCCAGTTGTACATGATTTTTGAGTAAAAAAATTAAAGTTCGGAAATTACTATCAGTAGATAAGCACACTTGACCTGTTAAGCTTCCTTAGCTCAAAAACTACGCATATTGATGAAAATTTTATCAAGTATTATCATCATTACTTTTTTTGGGCAAATTGTCCCATCTCCTTCATTCTAGCACCTAGAAGCTTTAAACTTTCAAGATTATGTAAGTAGGGACAAAATGTATATCATAAACATATCACTGCCTTGAAAATGATGTAATGACTCATTTCACTTAAAAGCATGTTTTTTTTTCTTAAAAAAAATCACATTAGTGCTTAATATTATGTAGGTATTTACCTATTTACAAATTTGTTAATGTTAAATAAAAGGATGATTAAAATGTAGAGATGTGTCTTGTACGAGTTTATTAAGGCGACTACAATATATCGATAACATGAAAACGCATCGCATCGATTGGGAAAAACCCATACAATAACCTAACACCAACATACGCCCCCTCAATCGTGCGATCAAATATAATAAAGAACAAAAATCGACAAAAGAAATAACATAAATGGATATACATAAATAAAACTCAAATAAAATACATTCACATATTATGTGCTTTAAAATAAGAAATATCACAGCGAATCTAAAAAGAATAAAATCGAAATTGAGAACAATATAATAATAACACGCATTTGAAATTTTCAATACATAATCGCCAAATCCAAACATAAATTAACATGAAATACAACCAACAATAATATTTAAAACACCATTAAAATTAAATAGGTAATAATTTTACAATAAGTTTAATTCTTTCACAAATCTACAAAAATCAGTTTTATTTAAACCTTTAGTAAACATATCTGCAATCATATTTTTCGATTCACAATATTTCAATTCAATAGTTTTGAATAAAGTTACTTGTTCATGCACAAAAGAATATTTTAAATCCAAATACTTACATCTACTTTTATTTTTAAATTTCTTAGCTAAATGAATGCAACTAATATTGTCCTCATATATACAAATAGGGACATTAATATCATAGCCTATTTCGATAAAAAGTTACGCATATTCAAAATTTGACAGGTTAATTCACTCAGCGCGACATACTCAGCAGCAGTAGACGATAGCGTTACCATTGGTTGTTTTTTCGACTTCCAAAATACCGTACCACCAAACACCCTAACAAGACCACCACTAATAGACCTTCGATCACTCCCATTAGCAAAATCTGCATCGGAATATCCCTCAATTAATACATTATTTTCATTATCATATACTAAGCAACAATTAATCGTTTTAGCTAAATATCTAAGAACTCGTTTCAAATACTTAAAATGCTCATCAGTAGGCTTCGCTTGAAACTGCGAAAAATAACTTATAGAAAAACATAAGTCTGGACGTGTACCCAGCATAATATACATTAATGAGCCTAGTAACTGTTTATAAGGTTGAGTGGTAATTTCAGTATCGCTATTATTAATTTCTAATTTTAAACCCTTCTCTATAGGCGTATCCACTAATTTACAATTAACCATATTAAATCGATTCAACAAACCTTCTATCGCACTATGTTGTGACAATCTTATTGTTCTATTCGATCGATCATATTCAATATGAATACCTAAAAAATTCGAAATATTACCAAGATCTTTAATTTTAAATCTCCTACCAACTTCATCAACAACACTATTTATAAAGGTATCATTATTCGACATGATTAATATATCATCAACATAAACTACAATATAAGCCACAGTTTCATCAACATTATACACGAAAACACAATAATCAGATTTACATTGCACAAAATTTAGCTCTAACAAAGTATTTGAAATCATATCATTCCACTCATATGCAGACTGTTTTAAGCCATAAATAGCCTTCTTTAATTTTAAAAATTTACCATTAGGACAATCGAACCCTTCTGGTGCATTTATATAAACATTCTCTTTCAATGGGCTATTTAAAAACGCACAATTAACATCAATCTGACGAATAAAAAATTGATTACGAGCTGCTAAAATTAACAATGTCCTTACCATTTCTAGCCTAACAACTGGTGCAGCTATATCATTATAATTAACACCGCTTACCTGCATATACCCTTTTGCTACTAAACGCGCCTTTGGCACTACCTGCTGACTCTTAACATCGTATTTATGATTGAACACCCACAATGTATCGATTGGAACAGAATCAGGACAATCATCAACAATCTGCCATACTTCATTTTCTACCATATTTTCCAGTTCAGCGTTAATAGCAGTTTTCCACGATTCAGCATTTTTGGATTGGATTGCCTCAGAATAAGATTCAGGAACATCTTCGCCTGTATATAACGCCAACAAGGTCATCTCGAAATCACGATACTTTTCAGGAAGCTTTCGTTCTCTCACAGGTCGATTAAGAGAATTACTTGGCTCAGGAACAATCTCTGATCTTGGCACGGGAGCAATCGCAGATGAATCCGTCTTCTCCTTCACACTACTCTCTTCAAACATCACATACTCATTGAATATGACGTCACGGCAATTGATATTTCTGTGTTCAATAGGATCGTATACGATGTAGCCATTTGACGAATATCCCAAGAATAAACATTTTCTACTTCGATCATCCAATTTTCCATGCTGTTTATCCTTACGCACGTGAACATAGGCAGTACATCCAAATACACGCAACTTTCGATAATCAAACTCCTTACCATACCATAATTCTGCTGGAATTATTCCGCCAACTGTAGGTGATCGATTCTTCGAATAAACGACATATTGAATAGCCTCAGCCCACCATTTCTTCGAAAGGCCTGCATCTCGCAAAATACACCTAGCGCGCTCACATAAGGTCCTATTAGTACGTTCAGCGACTCCATTCATCTCCGGATTACATGGCACCGTATATTCGATAAAAATACCTAAATTTTTACATAATTCTTTAAAATCGTTAGAGGTGTACTCGCCACCGTTATCACATCTAATTCTCTTTATATTTTTATTAAATTGATTAGCAACAAATGCAGTGTATTCTTTAAATTTACCTAACGCTTCGCTTTTCTCTTTTAAAAAATAAACAGTAATAAAACGACTTTTATCATCAATAAATGTTATAAAATACCTGTAACCATCATTTGATATACAACCAGTTATTTCACAAATATCCGAATGAACGCGATCGATTAAGCCTTTACTTAGTGGTGCAGGGTACCTATGTGGCAATTTTGTCTGCTTTCCGAAAATACAGTCTTCACACCAGAAATCTTTATTATTACTAAAAGTAACACCACTACCAAACACTCCCTTTTTTTTCAACTTTTTCATGCCAGAACAACCAAGATGCGCCAATCGCCTGTGCCATAGCATTTCATCGCTGATCTTTTTTTCATTACACGATAAATTACTACTACCTACTTCACTACTGCATTTACCATTAACATTGAAATCGATTGTATATAATTCATTTTCTACCTTACCAGATGCTATTACACCTTTTTCATCTACACATATAGCATTTTTATCAACAATCTTAACGCTATCATCGCCAAATACAACATAATTGCCCGATTTATCGACCTGACGCACCGAAAATAAATTACGTCTCAAATCAGACACATGCAATACATTATTTAAAATACCATTAAATCCTTTATTTGTTTTAACTTTCAAATCTGTAATTCTATCGGCATTCATCGACGTACCATTTTTGGCCACTCCAATTTTAAAACTATTTTCTAATTGTTCAATACCATCAAAACAACTATCATTGTTTAACATATGTGCGGTACAACCACTATCCATTATACCAGAAATTTGAAGATTTTCAGTTGATGACGCTTCAAAAGAATTATTAGACTCTATTTCAACCGCAAAAGCAAATTTTGGATTATCATCACGATTATCTCGATTATTATTATTATTATTTACGTTACTTGGACCTTTTGTAAAATTACATTGTTTTTGTTTCGAATTAAAACAATTTTTCTGAATATGACCAAACCTGTTACACGAGAAACACCGAACTCTATTTTTAAAATTCTGCCTATTACTAAAATTTGAATTTTGCCACGAACGAGAATTATTAACATCATTTGATCGAGAATTATTAAAAGCTGGATTAACACTCTTAAAATTATTAAATTTAAATTTACCAAACCTTTTACCGCTGTTTGTATGAAATGCACTTTGAGGAGAACTTTCAGCTTGATAACTATCTAAGGTTGCAGCGTGATCCATCACTTTAGCTGTTATATTATCCCAGTCTACTTCCTCAGTGGAATATTCGAAAAAGACTTCAATTGGGCGTACTCGTTCGGCAGTGACCGCAATAGCTGTAGAATATATTGCCTTGTTGTCATCGTACACTTATTCTGCTGTAACTCGTTCACGATGGATCTAAACTTCATGATATATTCACCGATTGGATCCTTGTTGTTGTACCTCAACTTAAATAATTCGTTCTTGAGGTCTAAAATTCGAACATCGGTTGTTCTACGAAAACTCATTTCAATCGCATCCCACATTTGTTTCGCGAAATTTTTGGTTGAAAGTAATTCCAGATACTTGTCTGATACATTCGAAACAATGATCTCCATAGCTTTCAGATTTTGATCATCGTATTCAGTAGATCGATTCCTTGCTGATGGAACTGGTTCAACACATACAGAATAAACTTTTTCTCGTTTTAACAGGATCGACATACGAAAACGCCAACTCTCATAGTTCGTTCCATCGAAAGGTTTAATGGAACGTTTTGTAATTTCTTCTGATGTAGACATCCCCACAAAATAGATCGACGACGAGGAAAATAAAATAAAAGTATGGCGAACACGAAGAGAACACGAAAGTTAAAATTGACTAGATGAATAACAATCACAAAAAAAATGGCACGAAGAAACACGACTACAATGACTAGACGAATAAACATTAAGCATTAAGCACAAAGCTATCTCATGGAATTTAAAAACAAAAAATTTATAAAACATATAAAAGCACATAGCCATTTAAATTTCAACATTAAGACAAGAAAAAAAGAAACTCAAACTATTTCATCTGGACCATTCGACGTCTGGGCCCATAACCAATGTTAAATAAAAGGATGATTAAAATGTAGAGATGTGTCTTGTACGAGTTTATTAAGGCGACTACAATATATCGATAACATGAAAACGCATCGCATCGATTGGGAAAAACCCATACAATAACCTAACACCAACAGTTAATACCATAAATTTGAAATGTCATAAAATATTCAATTTTTTTTTAGTTTAAAATTTGTTATTCATGTTGAAAATTTCAAGGTTGAAGTATTTATCAGAAATTTACCCAAAAAAAATCCAGCTTAGTGCTTATTTGCTTAATAATAACTACCTAATTAATAGTCATAGGAACTGGAAATTACTTACAATTCGAAAAGACGATAGAATTGTTTGATTTTGATTTTAATTTAATTAATGCATCGTGTTCAGCTCAGAAAGCTGAGTATTTTGATATGTCACAAGGCATGTTTTGCAATTTTCTCCGAGAATATTCTCAGAATATTCTTGATTATGCGGTCATGAGAATATTCGCTTCCTATCACTATTGAAAATGAACCATAAGCAGCAAAAAAGTCATAGACCATTTTTGAGTAAATCTCAAAATGGTTGAGGTTCACAAACTTGTACAATGTTCATACACCTACATCTTTCATACATATGTAATAAAAATTTTCCAAATTGATCACCTAGTGCGGACGCCTATTGGTCTAAGGGATGCGGGCATTTGCTGAACTTGCTCCATCGAGCAAATCCTCTTGCCAATCCTGTAAATTTTTTAAAAAGTATATCCTGAAATTTAATTCAATATATACCAAGGATGGCAATTCATACAGGTGGTAGAGGATGTATTCATCTTGGTACCACATGTTCAAGTGAATAATTAATCAATTATACATTCAACCAATACCATATCTTTTCGCCGTTATGTTACCATACCAGGCGAAGACTGAAGAATTGATAAGTGATTTTCGATGTTTAACCTCGCTTATTAGGATCAAAACTTTTTGTTATTTTAATTTTTTTCGATTTTTCAAACCTTCAAACTTCAATATAAAGTAAGTATGTGAGGTTAAAACTCTCAAAATCTGTTGTTTTCTAGCGTGGTTTACGTTGATTTTAGAATTTTCAAAAAACTTAAGTTCTTTAGAATTATTGCAGCGTGTACACTTATTTCGTATTTTTAAAATCTTAATTTTACTTATTAGTTATCATTACTCACGAACTGATATCTATTTTCGCCTATAGAGTATTTGTAATGACTGGTCTATGTTCTAATTGGTCATACGTCACGCCTGTAACAACCAATCAGCAAGTTGGAATGTGGTAAATTAACCTCGACCAACTCGTAAAATAAAAACACAAATCAGCTGATGATTCAAATCACAAACGAATTTTAGTCGTTCACTGAAAACTGAACGATATTATTTAGAAAGGTAGAAATGAAACTACCTACATCTTATCACATTCTAGCCTTATGATTGGTCGAGGGGGGGACAAAGGGGACATTTTGTCCCGGGCCCGGAATTTTACATGGGGCCCGAATTGATTTTGTTATTATTTATGTTTTAGATGTGAAGTGAAGCTGCAATTTTTCAAAACTCGATGGCTGTATTATATCTTAAAAACATTCACATAAAATAAATGCTTTCCTCAAAAAAATGGAGTGTTCATTATTGTTTATGAAAGTTGAAAGTATTCAAAAACTCCGATAAATTGCTTTTTAAAAATCATAAAAAATTGTCCGGGGACCAGTACCCCCTTAATAACATAGAGGCCCTATCTTCTTGTGTTTGCCCCGGGCCCACTTTTCCTCTCTGCGGCCCTGTAGACCAGTCATTATAAATACTCTATTTTCGCAACCAATCACAATGCATTTGTGGCCAGTGAAGTAATATGAATAAAGTATTCACTATTTTGAAGTATCGTAAATGGGAATTTTCTGCTTTGCCTGTATGAAGTTCATTCGGACGCACGGTACCTACACATGATGATTAGAAAATAATTCTTCGAATATATTTCTCATATCGTACCTATTTACAGGAAAAATTATGAATCATTTCTATCAAAACTCTACAATTATAAAAAAAAAAAATTCAAAATTGAATAGATTTATTGAATTATTAATCAACGTTGAAGATTTTATATTAATATGAAATAAGTTGACAAACTTGGTGAAACGAATCATAATAACTTAGGTACGTAGGTAATTAATACATTATATTGGTATTGCAATGTATAACATAAATACTACATAAAACTCCATAAAATTATTGACAAGAATACTATAGACAAAAAAGGTTCGGAAAAACCGTTTGTAAGCTTGAGAAGTGACTCATTCATGAAAAGATACTGCATCCATTTCGTAAAATATTTTTATTTATCAAAACATTATTTTCGCAATTTAATAATAATAATAATGTAAATTTTGGAAAGGTAGTATTTATTACCACGGTCTCCACATGCAATCTTCTCTTTTGATGCTGAAATCGATTGGTTCATTATATTCGCTACCTGCGTGTTTTTCCATTATGCTATGAAAAGTGGTTTGCTTTTGAAATTCTTCAGCAAGTTGCATATAATGACTAGGAAGTAAAAAAACAACTTGACCATCTGATAGTTTCGAAGGGATCACCTAAACGCACAACGCATTCAACATTAAGTAGGTAATGAAAAAATTCTTAATAAACAATAAATTTTATTTACTTGAACAACCGAAAGCGTGGGATCATCCTTATTTTCGGACCATGAATTTTTCTTTGTTATCAGATTATTGCAAATATCTGGTATTTCTGTTTTACTAATGGTTGAAAAATGTATATTTGCACTTCTGTGGTTATTTGAAAACTCTTTTTTGGATGTTTCATTAATCGAACATATCTCATCAGCAGTGTATGGTGGTGTCGGACAAACTTCTGGCATTAATTCAGATGAATTCTGAATAAAGGATTCTTTCATAACTTAATCGACATATTATTAGAATTTTAACAAAATAAAATGTTAATTCTATGCAGTAATTACCTTAAGAGCTTTTTGCATAGTTTTAGATTTGCTGAAATCAAGATCTATTTCTGAACTGCAGCTGTTTAAATGTCTAAGTAATCTTTGTTTGACGGCTGGTTCTATAAAAATGGAATTTGATTGTTTTATTGAATTTGCTCCTTGATGTTTTGGCGATTTGGTGGAATCACTATTACATAAGTGCAATTCTGGCGTATCAAGAAATCGATTTACCTGTGAGAGACACATACGGTCGTATTACTTTCAACATAAAACTCAGGAATGACCGAAAGAACAAGACTTATAAAGTAAGTAGGTATAAGGAGTAAAATTCATTTCATTTTTTCTTTTCAACTCACTTCTTTAGTACACTCTTGAAAGCCAGCTTTATATTTATCTAGCTCTTCGGAATTGAGAATTTTTTGCCTTTGTAAGTATCTAACAGTTAATTCAAGAATATCTGCTTTTTCCAACTTGGAGTGTCTGGTGTTCTGTAAATTTATGAAATTTCGTTAATTCAGCAAAGAATTATCATTATTGACTATTGTGCTTATAATTAAATTAATTGAACTTACATCATTTTTTGTAGAATCTAAAATTAAAGTTTTAAGTAACGCTAATGACTGATTGATACGCGCCCTTCGTCGCTTCTCCATTAGAGGTTTGTTAGCCTAAATACGAAAAATTGTACATCAAATTAATATTTGTTGATGCAAATTTGGATAATGTAATTAGAAAACAATGTGTTATTTTTTTTATACGAAAAAAGTTATATTGATCTCGTTCCTAACTACATCTACCTGAGCCCCCAATTAAAAATATTATTTTCAATTAATGATTTATATTTTGTTAAAGAAATAAAACAAAAATAGTTCTTGTTCATCGCACGTTTCTACAAGGTAAAGTATCAATATGTGAACATTATGATTGACAATGTTTAACTAATTTGTATGGTAAGTACTTTTACATTTCTACTATTGAATCCAATGATTGTATCTATTAAGAAGCTTTTGATTCAAACAACACCTTTCACTGAAAACTCTTCAGCAGATGGAACGATCAAGAGGCCGATGCTATCGCAGTCCCTACCCATACTGAGTGTCCGGGATCAAGCCAGCTTATGCCTTTTTGCTCTACGCGCGGTTTCCGTCCTCGCTGAATTTCACATTTTGCCACTGGAGGCTAACTGCATGTAATAATAAGGATTGGATGGCTATTCTTTATATTGGCAGTCTCCGATACAAGTTTTTGATTTTTGAAATAAACAAGATGAAACTCAAACTTTGAAATATGACATGATGGCAAATGGCTGATACCTAAAGCATAGGAAATTAAGGCGTCCTAATATAAATACATACTTTTTTTGAAATCATATTTCTTTTAATCACATATCATAATATGTGTAAGAGTAGTCGTGTAGAAATAAAAATATAAAATTAGTTTTTGATACCTTTCCATAAATCAATAAAAAAAAAATGTCCTGAAAATATCAAGAGCTCTCTTACCACTCTTTTATTTATTTCTCACTTCGTTAATACAATTTTCTTGAAGGTGATTGATAGGGTACCTCTTCTGAATGATATCACTTCATTTAAAGGTACGTAGCCCATCAGCATTTTAAACTTGGAATTTAAAATTTACCGCGGCTGCTTCCTCACCGATGGAATTTTCGTTCAACATTTCACGGTTTTCTTGTTGAACTTATGAGGGTTTCCCATTCAACTTGGAGGTTTTCCTATTAAATTTTGTGGAGTAACTTTTCAAATTTTTGCGCTTCTTTCCTCAATTTGATACCTCATCCGGATGTTATTGTTATTCTCCTTTTTGTACTTTAGTTCTCATATAACTGGTTTCTAGACCACTTTGAACTAAAACCAGTTTATCATTTACTATTTATAGTTTTGTAATTGTATGTCATACTTTATCATTAAATTGTTTACAATAAAGCTCATATTTACCTGCTTCAAAAACCAAAATAGATGCAAAGATCATTCCAATTGAGATTTGCATCATTGCTATAATTTAGAAATTTAAATACAGTAACACAAGTAAATTAAAAATTTATCAACTTTTTATTTGGTATTTATTACTGAAATAAGGATGAAAATGAAGCTTCACCACCAGCAAGAACCACGTAAGTAAATTAAATTGGTAAAAATGTAATTACAGCAGATTATAAGTTCAATTCAAACACTGAAAAGTGCTTATTACTTGTTAAAAATTATTAATTTGATATAGGGATAAGTATAGGTAGGTACTAGGTAGTACTTGAATGTGCATTAAAAACCAAGTGTGTTCACAAAGCGTCAAGTTTCTCTCGTTTTAAATTTTTTTCAAACTCACACAGTCACAGTATGTACAACAGATCGTTGTAGACTATATGTATATTAACATAGGTGTCGAATGAGTTGAAGCAAAAAAAAAAAAGAAAAAGAAATGGCACCCATGGCCCCGTGTTGCTAAACTTTTTAAAAAAAAAAAACAATTAACAATAAAATGCAAAGTGTCTTTCAAATTCTCAAATTTCCCGGTGAGCCCTAAATAGCCAAAAGTCCGCTAAAAATGAAGGTACTCTTTTTGTCGCCTATCCGCTCAAAACGAATTTCCGAAAAGCAAGAAAATGTTAGTTTCTTTTTATTATTAGAAAATAATTAAGGAGGCACTTTTTTAGCTCAACTCCTTTTCCTATTTCTAACATCCGGCATCTTTCCTTTCTCTAAAACTCTGCTTCAAAAAATGTATTCAGTATGGCAATCTCAATGGCACAATATTCAGTCATTAACAAACTCCAATCTATTCAGATCTCAATCACTTCATCACCTTTCTTTCGTTCCCCTGACTGTAGAAAGCAAGTGGTTTTCTCCAAGCCTTTCAATACACACTAGTCGTAATCACTCATAATCATAAACATATATTATGCTTTATGGCCATCATCACTCATCAATTCATCATTCTTGTTAGTTTATCGCATTCTCACACCTCGCCAAGCCTTTGCTTTTTACCGTGCTCAACTCTTACACTCCTATTCTCTCATAGAAATTGTTTCGAATCCCAGAAATCTCATTCTTTTCTTTGAAAGGTGTAACTTGCTCAGCGAAATTTGATATCTCATTCATTTCTTTGAAAAGTGTAACCTCTTTAGCAAAATTTCATTCAGATCTCCGTCCATACTACTAATTTATGCGTAGAAAAAAAAAAAAAAAACGTAAGCAATCATGCCGCATTACAGGAGCTGAGTTTTTAACTAGCACTTGTTCAGATTTACAAAATAATAACATTTCTAAACCTCGTTATGTGTACAGGCCACGCCCAATACCAAGTCTGAAAACCCCACTTAATCCTTTACAAAATCACGTAAGAAAAGCTAAACTTAAAAGAAATGTAATATTTCTTGCCACGCAATAATCACATGAGCACATATTATTTATCAAATTATAATTACTTGAGGCCCCCCTAATTATCTTTAAATTGCTAAGATTCGTCATTTCGGATTCATTTTGACTCAAATTGAAAAGGCGGTATGCTGGTCATCAGCTAACCCTACACACGAAACATGCCCTTTCTAGGTCGATTTAGTGACGAGATATGGAATATTCAAGAAATTTCGTAACTTAAAACGTCTTCGCAAACCGATTTTTGCTCTCCTCTCAAAATGCACATAGGAAGCTGAAATTTGGATATTTTGGTGTCCGTGACTCACGCTTTCATATGAAATCAAAAACAAAAAATTTGAACGATTTCCCATTTCTCCAGCCCTCTTCAAATATGAGAGATCCACTATTTTTGAAAGTATCGGAAAAACAAAAAAAAATAATTTTTTTGTATTTTCAAGAAGAGCCTCTCACCATTTCACCAAGTTAGTGTTGAGCGAATTTTATGAATCCCTGCCGATGCTACGCATGGGGAAAAATTATAATAGGTATGGTATGGTAAGGTAAAGTCAGGCCGGATCTTGAAAATGCTGCTATCCTTCCAAGACCCAGTCCTACGTTGCGAGACCCTGACAACGTTTTGTGTGTATATTTGAACGTATATAGATTTCAGTTTTATACAAACGTGGGGAAGTCTTGGATATGGTGCTATCTTGAGGAGACCTACCTGGGCCGCGGGGCCTGACAAGGATAGTAATAAATCTGAAGAGTATTTCAAAGAACCTTTGCACATCATTTGTATACATGAATTTTCAACTTTTCCTACCCCTCTAAGGGTTCTTAATATGCTACTTTCAAGTGGTTTCCAAAAAGCTCATGCAGGCCTTTCTAGCTCTTTAAATAAGGTCGGGTCTCGGAACGTCTGTTTGGTATCTACGGTCCAGGGCCTTACATTTATACATATACATACATAAAAACCATATAAACCTAAATCATTTCTATATATATACACAGTTATTGCGAGATCATGAGATCCGTTTGCCGGATTTCGCAACGTTTTACATAGCGCACGTTGTTTGTGAGGTCCAGTACATCGTGTAGGCAAGTTTTCAGCCGGATCTCGGTTTAGCTATGATTTACGTATGGATATATTTTGTATATTTCTTACATGTTTGATAGTGAAAGCGAGATCCGCCTAATTTTGCACTCCCCTCTATAACATCAGCGCTGAGAGAGATCCGGCGTTGATTCAAATGGTTATTCGGCGTCTAATGAGCCTTTATTTTTATTTTTTTTTTTGTTATTCATCAACATTTTTGAAAAGCACGCATCATATATAATTTAAACTTTTCATTTTCACATGCTCTTTTTTTGAAAATTTTTGTACCAAAAAACTGTATTCATCGTCCTAATCGCAAATCTGGCAAAATCTCAAATCGGATCTCGCAATCACTGTGTATATAATGGATCTCGCAATAATACATTAACAACTATACACATATATACGGTGTTTGAGTGATTTTAGTACCGCCGAGCGCAAAATTCTCTTTATGAAGAAAAAATATATATTGACTAATTCATTTTGTTTGACTTCGTTATGGCATAATGAATAATAGAAGACTTTATCAACTCGAATTCTATGATTTAAATAATTTCTTATTGGTTGTTTGATTGATTTAAATTCATTCCTTCCAAATCAACGCACCAAGCGCCAAATTCTCTTCATATATTCACAAAAGAGTACTCGTTATTTCACGTGTTTTTACGGAATTAAGAAATGAAGGCATAAATATTGTTTTTCTATGATTACAATCCATATAATTTACAAGATTATGAATATTTTTAAACTTTCAACATTTCGTTCCAGTTAATTTTGCAACATTGATTTTGCAAGAAATGATATTTCATCCATACTGACCAATACTGACAAATAAAATACCTAGAACTATCAACTTTCAACCTATTTTCTGCAAAGAAAAAAAAAAGTCTATCTATGATTTAAAAAAATATGTTCATACTTATCATCTCGAAGGGTGCATGCAAGTATAAGTATAATATAAGAGTATAATGAAAATTCATTAACTATCCACAAAGTACGATAATTTATGTTACTATAAAATGATATTCGTAAAATTGAACAAGTCAGCGAGAATTGCATAGAGATAGGTGATATCATTTTTTCTATCGTCAAGTTGTAAAAATTGGGAAATTCTCTCCCACCCTTTTGCTTAAAAATGAGGCGAGTCGTTGATGCTTTCCTTTGAAATACTACTTACCTAACAATCTAGTATACCCACATATATTATGATTCAAGATTCGTGCAACATATAAGAGTCAGTATCCTTTATTACAGCCAAATAAACAAATCATAAAGCAAAAGTCACGCGTGAATAAGTTTCAAATAATTTTGGAGATATAGATCGGAATGCGAATAAAAAGGAATTTGTATTGAAATACGAGCCTTTTTAGGTGTCGGAGAGAGACAATCCGTGCGCGTATCGACAAGGCCGTTTGATGTAGATTTTTGGCGGGTATCTTCGCAAATAGTTTTGCTGCGTTTGCTTTTTTTGCACGGCGGGTCAGATGAGTCTTCTTCATCGGTGTCGCAGGCGTCGGAAAGTATTTGAGCAGTACGTTTAAGCGTAAAGTTCTGCTTAGCATCCATTGGGCAGAAAACAGTCAAGATGTAAACGACGCGAAGGCGTTTATATTCTTACACATACGAGCGTATAACACACGGGCAACGACGATTCATTACGTACTTCACGTCTTACGCTAGCATCAAACGACGGACACGATACGCGTTTCCGATCGCACTTCTGTAGTCGGCGTGGTACGGTGTACGTGCTGTACCGTGTGAGTAAAACTGTAAAAGTTTTCAGAGCCGCCACCAAACGTCCTTAGCTGGCCGCATTCGAGTGGCAGTGGGTACGAAATGTCGGCGGTCAGCGGTGGAGCAGCAGGTGTCGTATTTAGAAATGAGGGGTGAGAGGGTAAGAGGCCAGTAGCTACATTAAGTACGGCGCGTGGCACAGCGTGGGAACAATCAGGCGTCGGGTCGCTCGTCTTATACCTCTTTACCCTTCCGGCGTCGATTTTACCATGCTTGCTAGCTTGGTATTGAGCCGAATCACGGTGTCGTGTGGTAGTCGCGTGCCGTATACGTTTTAACACCTCTCTAACGATACCAATACACCAACACGTACACGCGCCTACACTTTCGCACACGATACCGCTTTAATCGCCATGCTGATAGGGTGGAAAGCAGATAGTGGAAAGTGCAAACTGGAAATACCAAAGAAAGGCTACCGTTTCTAACCCCTTGCTTTACGCGCTCCATGTGATATAATTACCGCATAGGGAATGCGGCATGGTATCACGATAGTAGTACGGCTACGGCTGTACGCTCCACTTGTCGTTCTATCTGTAAATATTTTCAAAAAAAGAGAGAAAAAAATTAAAAAGTTACGCCTCGCTTTTGCCATCTACGCTTCGTTTTTTCGACGAAAAATTTTACGCGTCAATTTCTTTGCGATAAGCTTCTAACCTGAAAAAAGTGGTTTTTTTTTGTTTCGATTTTCATCCTTCGAAAATGTTATTGAGCGATGAAACAATTCGGCAATTTGAGGCTTCAATCTGGATATTTCTTAGAGAAATTCTGCTGACCTCATTTTCCATTTTATTTTTTATGTTTCATCGAATGTAGTATTAAAATATTTGCCTACAAAAATTATTAGTACCTAAATCTATTTTTAGTAATAAAATTACATGGGAACATTAAGTGGTGGAATTGTTGAGTAATCAGATTGATGACGTTATTTAACATCATTATCGGATGTTAGTTACCTACTAGGTAATATTTTCCATACATTATATTTCCACAAATGCCAGAAAAAACTGAAAGAATAATGGTTTCTGTGAAAATTTTGTTTCTCAAATTTAAATTCGTGCTTGCTTATATCCATTGAAGAACAATTCATTTTACGAACTATGGTAAATGTAAGTACAGTAGCGTAAATACGGGGGGAGGTGGGTACAACTCCCCACCGAGACCTTTGAAAATTAATTTTTTATTTCGAATTGGAAAGTATTCGTGGTCTCAATTGGAATCGAGATCGACTTGTAAATAATTGGTAATAAAAAATTTTTGTTCTATGATTTCTGTCTCTCCTCGGAAGGAATGTCAAGTTACGCTACTGTGTAAGTATATGTACCTACCTACATAGGTATCTATACTACAGCATTTTCTTCAAAATTACCAGCAAATTTAACAAACAAAATTGTTTAATACCGCCATCCACAAGCTAAAACAATATAAATATTAAAACTTTCATTTTGATTACAAAATTTTCTAATCAAAAAATACAGCCATTGATAAATTTCAACAGTAAACTCAAATTTTTCAATAGAACTTCATAGAAATTCGTAAGCTTGGAATTTCTACGTGAAAATCCAGTTTCCTAACATGTAAGTTATTGAACAAAATTACTGATGAATTCGTGAGTGCAGGAAGCGGTACACCTATAAATGACAAATAATGACCCTAGTCCTACGAAGTGTTAACTACTAACAAAAACACTCTGCTATTCGTTGAATGATTGATGCTCTTTGATAACTGAATCGGTCATTTTGAAAATCCCATAAGTTACACACTTGCGGTTTTTTGCGTTTTTGGCAGATTGTAACCATGAAAGACAGTATCTATCAGAAGAAATGGAAATTAAAATTTATTGTGGCTCTCAGTGCCTTTCTTCAAGGGCAATCACTTCAAAAACCCCGTAAGTCCGAGCTATTGGGGGTTTAAAATCTGTTATTTTGTTTACTGCCCTTTGATTTTATTTTAGCTTTACTTTTTTTTTTCGAATTTATTCTTTATCATTCTATTGAAATATGAACTTATGTTAATGACTTTTTGATTTCATTTTTGCATTATTCATTTTTCGAATTTATTCTGTACGTTTGCATTGAAATGTGCAAGTTTTTAATAAACATCAGATAGTTGAAATTTTTCATTTCGATGAACATAGGTAAATTTTAGTTGGATCATATTGCAATTCTCACCCCCCCCCCTCTCCAAAAAAAACCAAACCAAACGACACTAAAAAAAATTGTAATTTTAAAAACCCCTCAAGTCTAGCAGTTTCAAAGTGAATGATTCGATATTTGGGTAATTCATCGAAAAATAATAACGCTGCAAGTGGATTCCGTGTAAAATTCTCTTCTTAATGGTACTACAGAAACCCATTTTTCGCCTGCTGTAGGTATAGTGTACAAATAAACAAATAGTTTTTGTCTCCTGAAAAAAAAAATTGTTTCAGGACTTACGGGGTTTTTGAAATTATTGATTCAATTACTACCACAAATTCAAGTGGATAAATAACATAATTTGATTGAATTTCGTTGGATTCGTAGGTATTTTACGATGAAAAATCAGCTTGATGAAGGAAAAAAGCAGCTAACAAAATTACAATTTGATTACATCAATTACTTCTATTCGTACAAGGACGAATACTGTATCATTGATAGTAATAAAAAAGAAATATATGACGCAGTGGTACCGAATGCGATCAAGTTCAGGTGCGTAATTTGTTGAATCTCGTAGAAATTACAAAAACCTGATCAAATTATTTCATTTTTCATATCTTTCATTATTTAACTTCTAGAATCTATAAAACAAAAGGGTACTTTTTCAATTTTTGGATTTCGTGAGGTTGTACTGTTGGTTTACGATAAACGTACTTGCCATTTGGTAAATATACTCTTACCGTATTGTGTATACCGCTTTCAAGTGCTTACGCTGCCAATTAAGGACTAAAAAATATCATTTATTCAATTATAGATGCGAAGTACACTATAACCACATCGTTTTCGAAATGCAAAGTATTTTTTTACCGGCGACTTTTGTAGTTGAAAATTATCAAAGTCGCCGGTAAAGCAATACTTTTCACTTCGAAAACAATGTGGTTATGATGATACTTAACGTCTACGATTGAATAAAATAGCGTACGCAACACGGGAGCGAAGTTTGTGAACGTCGACGAGCGTATTACACTTGTCGGCATAATTACAAACTTCGCTCCCTAGTTGCGCAATATACTATTACCATCTTTGTTTACAACTGAGAATGAAACATTGCCGGGGACTGCTTTGATTTTTTACTGTATGTGAATAGAATGATGATGGTTGTCATCCTGTATTACGACCATCAGATGAACAGTATTTCTTTCCATTGACTAAGCGAGCTTTATGTAATGTTATTCAGTTCATGTTCGGTACTTTCAGAAATTGCATCTTAATACGACTACTTTACATTGTAATACCCATATTAATTTAAATTAATAAAAGCTCGATCTATTTAAAAATGTTTATTATGTTTCAAATATAACTATCCATTATACATTCTTCCTTAACAGAAGTCTATCAATTACCAAATATCACAACCTCTCCCCCAAATCAAATGGACTCTACATAGGGTTGTGAATTCTGTAACCAAACGTAGAGATTATATCCCTCCGCATTCATACAGTAATAGATGGAAAATTAAATTACCTATCTACAGAAATAAAGTTTGCTTAAAAATAAATACATTATATCATTATCGATCAATATTTGTTCGTTCTTAAATGCAAAAATAATACTGCTTTGATTTATTCGTAAAAGTTTACGCCAGATGTACGAAGATAAATTCACCGCGAATAAGAAAGGAACTACTTTCGAAGTTAGTATACATATACGAATACATCACCTACAGGATGGAATGTAATAATATGATTACATGGGAATGGGATAGTATTACGAGCATACGAGGTAACTTCTCTTACACAATAAATCCTACTGATTAGACCACATTCGGAGCAAGTTTTTTCCCTCTAATTTCTCATCAATTAGATTAGAACCCAATTACGGATGTGAAATTAGAAATATTACTTTTAATTATATTCACTGCATTTTAATTAATTCTACGATTAGTGAATTTATTTCAAAAATATAAAACGGCTTCCAATGTCGAAAAAATGATTTCAAATAAAGAAGAAAGGGATTTTCGCGTCGAGTGTTTACTAATCAACTGGAAGCAGTAATATGTAGTTATTGAACCTTAATAATGTTTTCTTCGCTTCATTAGAATGAAATGTAACATAATTATCCATCTAGAAATACATTATTTTTTCAGATGAAAATTGTAAAGCAAACGCTATGACGAAAGTTTTTGGGTATCGAATACCGCAATATCTACTCGACATGTAAAGCATATACTGACACAATTTTGGGGAACAATCATAACATGGTTAGACCCAACTTCCACACATACGTTGCTCGCACCCACAAAATAGAATACAATAATTTATTATTGCAACGACTCCTGTACCATACGAATTGTGTGAAATTTTAAACGTTTGCATCAATTAAAAATAATTTCTCCAAGTATTTGCGATTCAAATATGAAAGCAACGTTGCATTTCGAGTACGACGTACTACCGTAGACTTTGACTAAATTTCGATTTCGATCGTGTAAAGTTTTATAATAGATGTAATATGATCATGACGAATGGAAAAAACGTTTCTTGGGAGCAAATCGTTGGTCGCACATTTTCAAGGAATGACTCGTAGATTAAGAATTTCGACTTGGACCGTTCAACGCAAGCGCCAAATTCCAATCTTTGGTCAACCAACGTACAGTATGTTCACTTCTACAGTACTCGGGGGTAAAATTCATTAATGTTAGACGGGTAAAATTATATACATATAACGGTACGTACTCGTAAAAATTAATACAAACATTAAGAAAAACAAAATTACATGAGCAACATGAACAAGTAGGAAAAAAGATTTGTTCAAATCATTTGATATCTTGTTTTAAGTGAAGAAAGGTTGAATATAAATTTCGAAAGCAAAAATACTAAATTTTTTAAAAATTAAGCATAAAAATGCGCATAAAAAGTATAAAATAATACAAAAACCTTTGTAAAACGAATACAAAATTAAGCTTCTAGGTTCCAGCATCACTAAAAGAAATTTCTGCTCAAGTTGTAAATCTTCAGGTAAATATGAGACCTTCTTCTTGTCATCACTTCATTGCTTCTTTTTCACACTTTTCGACTTTAAACATAAAAGGAATAAATAATCGGTTATTTACCATTACAACATATAATGATATGCTTACCTTTTGAAATGTCAAGTGAGATAATGTTTTTGATAACTCAACCAACGAGCATCGTCGGATTCATGTGTCAAATACCGACAACCGTAGAGATTTTCCAAATCACGAAGATCGCGCCACGTCTGATAATCCTGAAAAATAATGCGTACTTAGCACTGAACAATCGAAATGTACTCATCTGAGGGCTTATCCAATTGGCTAAATATTACCTGAAGCCAAACATGAGCCAATGATTTATCGACAGTATATCTTTTCCTTTTCTTCACTTGCAGAAGATTGTTGATTAAGTCGATAGCTGACAAATATTACAAAAATAAATATTCAACTACACAGATATACAGCGCATACATAATTATGATATATGATATCACTATTATCTCACCATTATCGGAAATCTCTTTCCATGGATGAGGCGGATACATGAATGCGGCATTTTGAATTTGTTCGTTGATGTCTTCATCTTCGTTGAAAGGAAATGTACCACTAAGACTAACATAAATGATAACGCCAACGCTCCACATATCAAGCGACCTATTATACCCTTTATTTCTCAATACCTCCGGGGCTGTAAAATGCAAATTCATCTTTGGGAATTTCACAGACATTTTGAAAAATAGTCAATCGTCATATTTTAACATATTTTTCGACAGATAGTCAGAGGCTGATTATAATAAATGGACGTAAAAAATATCAATACCTAGATATGCTGGGGTACCAACAACAGAGCGTCGAAATGATTTTTCGCCTATAATACGAGCGAATCCGAAATCGCATAACTTCACTTGTGGGAAATCGGAATCTGAACTCAGCAATACATTTTCGGGTTTTAAATCACAGTGAACGATATTCTTACTATGTAAATGTTTCAAAGCGACCAAAATCTGAAATTTTATAGTGAAACGTATTAGATATCTCGCTATTTATTTTTTTACCACGAAAAACATTCTTTCGAACTACCTGAGTGATTAGAAATTTAGTAATGCGTTCTGGTAACCTTGCTTTCTCGCTAGACAGTATCATTTCCAACATATCGCCTTTCAACTTTTCCATCACTACGAAAATTCGTTCGTCTGTTTCGAACATTCGTTCCAAATTTACGACGCCAGGGTGCGATAAATTTTGCAAAATAGCTACTTCATTTTTCAATTGAGCTTCTTGTTTGGTAGGGAAACGTAATTTATCGATGACTTTAATAGCAACTTGCCTTTTAGTTTTACGATCGAGCCCTGCGTTACGAATATAACAAATATTTAACGCATGCTACTGATTATGATGACGAGCAAAATCCGAAATGTAAGCATAATTATTCATACCTCCAAACACTATACCAAATTGACCAGATCCAAGTACTTCATCCTGAAAAATTTGATACATCGAGCTCATATCAGTAACATTATCTTCAGTTTCGGTGGAAGGGACAGGCATCAGGGCATGCTTAAGCACCGTTTCCCAACTCTTCGCTAGGTGTGATCCTATACCACTTTCAGGGGAAGGAAACGCAGAAGACTTACTACCATTGAATCCGCCATAGAACGGATCTTCTTCGACGAAATAGTGAACATTGGCCGTTTTAATTTCGAAACAATGCGTCATACCTGGCGTAAGAAACAAAAACTGTGTTTACTTAAATTATATGACCGATCCAGCAGAAGAAAATGAACATACGCAGGAAGACGATAGGCTCCTGCGGCAAAATTTGGAGAGTAGAAAATATCTACTTTTTATGCTACATTGTAGATATGAAAAAATTTAAATTCGATAAATTTCCCAAGTTTTTTTCGAGTAAAATTTATTGTATTTACTTCAGTCTTTATTCAATAAAGCACTTTTCTTTTCTTTTTTTTTTTTTAATTTTAAATTTCGAATACGTTAATACAAAATCTGAAATAGCTGAAACCGAAACAAATTTTCTGATCATGGCCAGCGATAAATTTCTAAATTTGCCACGCGGCATTTATCCGATTAATACGTTCACTTACTGGGAATAGAATCCACTGATATAATTTCAGAAAGAGGAATTTCTCGATAGTATCTAGTTCCGGTGTCGCTATGAAATAATGTAAGCGTTTTCGAATCCAATCTCCAATAATGTCTTTTTTTCTGTAATTACAAAAAGCAAAGATATTACTACACCAGGGATGGGACAGGTCATCAACTCTAACACTATTGCAGAACTTTACGACAATGCAATATCGAGTATGTAAATTATCTTTCACAGTGCACAAGTTCAGTTAATGTGAAAATGTGACTAATGAGCACGAAAAGGACCGTTATGAAAATGAATTTCGAACAGCAATTTTCTTTTCACGATTGTCCAGAAAATAGCCAGTTTTAAAAAATAATAAGAAAAGTTCTTAAACCCCCTCGATAAGTGACGAGCGCAATCCACAGGGAGAAATCGATTTCGTGAACTCGATTTTAAGCGATCATTTTGAGGTTCTTAAACCGAAAAATGACAGAAAATCGCTTTCAGGTGGCGTAATATTTCAAAATTCCGAGTGAAAAGTTGGTGAAAGCGAAATCCTACAATCTGAGACTTCAGTGCAGAAACATGTGACTACATCGTGGCCAAAGGAGCGAAGGGAGGGGGAGGCTAAGGCTTACATGAGATCGTGCTGCAATGTGTATATACTTGTGTTTAAATGAGCTTACCTATCAAATTTGCAACATTTTTCACTCAAATCTACCTTTGACGTTGCTCTCAAATCACACCACTATCGTACGTATGTTCTCAGTACTCTCATAATAATTTGTTTACCATAAACAAATTTAATTATGAATAAATTCGTAATCCGCGTTCAAGAATTTTAATGTGCAATAAGAAGTTAAACGTGTTAACGGTTGGACGAACGTATATTTAATGAAACCTATCGAGTATAGATACGAATGGACTCAAGACAGTACCTCGATACAAAGCACAATACGTTATGTCAACACCTGCACACAATATCACAATAAGCTACATAATTATACAGCATAATAAAGATGATTTTATCAACAACCTGCGTATCTTTATTGGTGAAATGAACCATCCAACCTTCTTTAATTACTTTAGAGCCGCGTCTTTTCGTGTGTTTCACTGATTGCACAATTCTCATCAAAGGTATATTGTTACTCGTGGTGCTAAATAAGTTAACAACAAACCAAAAAAACAAAAAAAAAAAACAAACAAACAAAAACCTTTTAAGCGTTAAATACTAATGCAAAACATGTTAAATTATATGTGCTTGGTTAATTGTCTAAATTACGTATTTGCATCGCATACACACATTTGCCAAAGTAAAGAACGAGAGAACACCTCTCTCATGAAATTGGTGATAAATATGAAATGAGTAAATTGTGAACGCGATGAAATGATTCTATACAACAAAAGTCGCCACACGGTGACGGAATTATTGAAATTTTTCCATCAAAAATACGAATACCTAATAACGATATTGAACTACAAGAAATTTCGTGATTTTCATTCCAACATTTCGTATATTGGAAATTTTGCGGTTGCGTTGCAAACAATAAAATCTTCACATAGCTAATAGCTAAACTATTTTTCGTACATCACTTTCAACGTCATGTCATACCTTATTTGCTTTCTTTGTTCTTCTACGTCATTATCTTGATCGCTAGCGGTAATATCCTATAAAAAATGGAAATGCAATTATTAAATAAAATATTATGAAATACGACATCACTGCTTAGAAGAATATAAATGCAGCGTCAATAACTTAAGCATAGCGGTATTATTTTCAAGTGGTTATTTTTTTTCCACTCTGAAGACTTGACTAATCGATGAAAGTTTGAAATTGGCCAAGTTCAACGGAAACTTATACGCGTAGTATAATAAATATTACAAAAGTTGGCCACTACCAGCGATATACTTACTATAAGAGGAGTGCCGTTAGATACGGGCGGTTTTTCAATATCATTACAATCAGAAAATTGTATAGTTGAACTGCTCTCCGTATCACTATCTTCGTCGGCTAAATCTTTGTTCACATCACTATCTTTATCTAATTCGTTGGTAGTCGAATTATCGGACAAATCACCTGCAGAAGAACGAAGTCAAAGTTCAATATTAGCTCACATTATACGTATGCCAATATTTGGAATGAAACACTCGTTTACCGGGTAGCTCTTTCACATTTTCACCGGTACAGTCTTTCGGTACTTTATCTGCGCATTTCTTGTGAACGTTATAGTGACAATCTTTACACTGTAGACCTTGTTTAAAAATCCCTTTCAGCAATTTTTTACAGAACTGACATACCGTAGGTATAGTATAGCTATGTACGACAAATGTATGCGGTATCATAATACGAATGGAGGAAGTATCTTTTTCATTCCAACTAGTACGCGGAATAGGCGAATACTTTCCTGAATTCTTGTTAGAAAACACCGAATTATTCTGCAACACCGAATAATCAAATAAAATCGTCGAAAAATTGTAACTTCAATTGCATACGTATTCCGTATATACCATATATATTACGTAGCATTCTAGACTTACCGAATTGGACTCCTCCGAAGCTGACGTAAGCGATGAACTAGACCCGGTCATTGATGGACTTCTGGGTACTTGCAGAGTAGATGATCTTCTTCGTTTGTTAATAGCTCCTACCGCCCCGGTACAATTGTTCGGTATTTTAACCACGCAACGTTTGTGAAAATTCAATGAACATCCTAATTTTGAGAATATTACAAGAGAAATGAATTATACTCAATTCCTCATGCAGCTGCGTATCAGTATGAACATTACTCTTACCATCACATTTAAGACCTTGTCTGACTAGTCCGAAAAGCATCTCCCCGCAAAAATCGCAAAAAGTCGGTGATTTGTACGAATGCACGGATAAGGTGTGAGGTCGAACCTGAACAACTTCTTCTTCTTCGCATGTCACTTGTCCTACAAATAGCGCCAATGTTACTTTCGTAAAAGGTACCTATATTATACATACATGCATGTACGTGCAACGCGTAACGTGTACGTATGTACAATGTACATATTATTAAAGGTGTCATTTTTCTGACTCAAATTCGAAATTAATAGCCATTTTTACGAGGAAAAAAAAAATTTCAATTTTTCAATTCAGCAAAATACCGTGCAGCGCTAATGGTGATCAATTACTCAATTAGTACCTCCGTCTGGTGTCATCAAATGTATTGAAACTGGAAGTTGACGGTTAAGGAAATACGAAACACTTTTAGTATTCTCATTGCGTTTTGAACAATTTTCCCCTTCATGAAAGAAAAAAAAGTAAGCAGGCATGCCGTTGGGGTGATGTGCTCCCATTAGTGGAGGACGCATTCTATGGTAGTGAGGTAGAGATCTTGGTGTGCCAGCTCGATTAGTTTTAAGTTTATATAAATTGTAATTTAATTTATGAAATTTCTTTTTATTTAATTTCGGATTATTTATTTGTTTATTTACTTATTTATTATTTATTTACTTGTTTATTTACTCGTTTATTTATTTATTTATTTATTTATTCATTCGTTCGTTCGTATTTTCTGAACATATCCTATTTATTTAATTCTTCTTTACCTTATATAATAAATGCCCTTATTATATAAATATAAATTATTATGTTCCTAAATATATATATGTTGTAGTTATATTTAGTAAAATTAATTATTATATTATTACTGCGTAAAAGTCCTGTAGACAGGCGCTAAGAAGTAATTGTATTTGTTGTATATTATTGCCTAATAAATTGGCCTCACCCAGCAGGGCATAGCTGGGATTGGGGGAAAAATTTAAAAAAAAAAAAAACAAAAAAAGCAGGCATGCCGTACAACCGAAGGCTGAATTAAATTTGTAGATATAATGTAGTTGATCGCATTTTTCATGCTCACACTCGGTACCGAGGCTGAAAATCTTCACCTATGCCCTGTAAAACCGTCTAAAAATTGAATTTATGCATGCCTTGCCCCGAAAAGTTATAGCCATGATCAATTCGAGGCTCCTTAAGCCATCCTGAAATGTTGTCAATGCACCATTCTAAATCAATTTCCACCCTTATCGACTCTAATTCGACTAATCCCACACATAAAATACATTTCGTGCGAAGATACAGACGATTTCGATTTACCCTCCAAAAATTCGAATGAAATAATATAATACAGTATCTACAGTGCATATGCAGATGTACTCACTCTACGATGCGTTCTCTCTCAAATTTACTTGGGAAGATGAAATTTGAATACGTTAGTCATTTAGGCTTACTTCGTCATATGAAACCATGATGGAAAATTTCGCACGCTTCGTATTCACCCCTTCCCCACTAAATTACGAGAACAATAACACTCCTCTCATACCCAACCAACATTGACTGTGAAAATAGGTTCGGAATGAAGTATGCTATTTATTTATCAAGTTCAAAGTCTTGAGACTCTTCATGCTGTTTGACCATTCGCCATTTTGAATACATTTTGTCCAAAATTCAAAGTGTCATATTCTGGTCCGCAATTAACCCTACATGAAATTTATTTATTTATTATTTATTTATTATCCATTTACATGTGGTGTGCACTCCGAGGAGCATATACAATGTCATACCTATGTTACAAAAAAAAAAAAAAAAAAAAATGTTTGAGTTCTCTGATTTATACATGAAACGCTTTTGAAAAATACGAACTGACAGTGTTTACACAAGTTTTTTAAAATGAGGTCAACTTTTCTTGACACGTATGAGCTGGATGATCATGTATAGCGGCAAATATATCGCGTATATTGTATACCTACATGCACATAATTATATACGTTATTATTCTAAGGCGCCCATCAGTTAAGGAAAATCGCGTGCTATATGCGTAATGCACATTAAATATAGGCCTAGCATTCAAAAGTATATTAACATAATACGAAGCGAGAAGATTCTCCATCAGGAATTGCATCTCTAGGCTCTACAGCAATAACGATACGATGCGAGCACTGCGCAATGGGCAGTAGACGGTGGATGTACATATACTCTACACTAAACACGGTGAAGGTGATATTTCGGCCTATACCATGGTTAGTGTGAGTAGCGATAACAAGAACTTGGGTGCGATAATTTATAAAACAAAGACGTTCTAAGCTTGTATACAATGAAAGTATACATTAGCCTACATCTTTTATTTTATTTCATCAACTCTTCATATTCAGAATATAACATTATGTTGTTAGCCTCTGTGAATATTTCAAACAGGATCTGTATTCGTACCTGAAAGAACAATTTCCACCAATACCTCATCGACAATTTCGGAAGCTGAATTGACGTAATGTAGAATGTTCGTTGATCCATAATCATGTCGAAAAAGTAATAAACGGTCGCTCAATCTGCTGATACCGTGATCGGGACACTGCGACAGTTCATAAAAATAAAAATTACACAAAATAAGAGTTTGGAATATAAATTATTGCCAGTCCTCAGTCAAAATACATAGAGTGAGGGTAATTCTTTCAAGAGGATGGGTGTATTTTATAAAATTAAATTTCACCTATATACGCACAAAAAAGATTTATTTACAATCAAGATTACATAATAAGAGCTGATTTTGTTTGAATTTCATTTTTCACTAACATTGCGAGAGTGTAGTAATTATATGTGCTGTTACCACTGAATGTGAATCGCATATTGCGTTCCATAAGTACGTACCATACGTATTTTATGCATAATGACGTAGGCACAACAAATATTTAAAATAATAAAAAGTTATGGGTTTCTGGACTCTAAAAATTCGAACAAGGCAAAAACCTTATAGGGCAATTTTTGACACGAATTACACACTAGTTTGATTTTTTTTAAATAGCACTTTCTTGAAAAATTTCATGTACACGTTCAAGTTTTGAGGCAGGTCACTTCATACTTGTTGTTATAACATGAAGGGTACAGGGAAAGACCTAGATAAGTGAATTTCTTCACTTTTTGAGAAAAATGAATTTAAAAATTTGATAGCATGTAAAAATAATTATAAAAATAATTCAAGGCATGTAAGTAGTAAAACAGTTGTGTACTACGTGTAAGAATAATATACCATAAGATGAAAAAAAATATATCGAAAATTACCATAGTCATAATTTTATTTCGCTAGCTTTATCATACGAGTATCATTGTCTTTTAAGAACCCATACAGCCAAAATTCATGGAAAAATATTTTCTCGACACTTACTTAAATATTATGACACATAAATAACATATTGCGTCTTTAACTGAAAAAATTACTCGTATCTGAAGTATTCCACCACCCCACCGTTCTTCAGGAAGCCACTACTCTCCCACTATTCATCATAGAAATATGTTCTATAGATCATTTCGTAGAGAATTGAATATAGAATAAAATATTACTAAGCTATTTTTGCGATTAAACCAAAAGGTAAGAAATAATAAGCGAAAACTGATTTTGGGGGGCTAAAATCCACCATATCAGGGGTCGCAAACACCAGATTCGCATGAACTTTAGGTACGTTGTTAAGTATGCTATACCAGACGTACATACCAAATTTCAGCTTGATAGCCAACTTAGCAAGCAAAACCCTACCTGTACTATTATTAGTATTCTAATTAATGTGTCCCAAAATTGTATTTTTGCCCTAAATTTTCTCAGATAAAGTCAAAAATGGTTTCCCTTATGATTTTTGAATTCTACGCGAAATTTTAACCCACTTTGATAGGTCGCAAGGTTACTTTTTGAAAAAGTTGAAGAAATGCATTTTTAGCTGAATTTACATACATGCGCAACTTCAATATGCAATTACTAGGTATTGTAACCACAAATTTTTAAGAACGAGGGTTCGGTAGATTCGAAATGCGTTCCTTTACCAATGTGTGAGCGATTTTTTCGGTCTCCGTGCATAATTATACTCATAGAGCAATTTAAGTGTGAAAAATGGCGAAAATTGCATAAAAACTGCAATAAAATGCAGTTGTGACCGCAGCCAGTAGATTTGAACTCATATTTATATTCAGTGGACACCCCCTTTCTAACTACGTTGAGTTTTTTTGGTCTCCTTGCAGGTCAAAAAAAGAGGATTTTTAGGTCCCAGCCCCCCATTGTGACCGTGACCATCGCTAAAATTATCATATTTCCTGATACTAAACCTATATCTACCTATCGCCAGCTGAATTTTTTGGTCCTCAAAAAATCCCGTAGGTTGAACACTTTTTCGAGATTGCTTGTAGACTAGGTGTAAAGTAGTTGAAAAACTAGCTCAGAGATACACTGATGAGTGATAACGTAAAGTTAGGTACATTAGTCATATAAGAGACTTGCTCGTTTTTTCCCCAGTATTAGATGACTTGCTTGTTTCTTCTCCGACATAGCGAATCTTAAAACATGTTTTCATGACGCAGTATTGATAATTCTAAAAATCTCAATGTGTCATGATATTCTACCAAGAACTGTCTTTCTGAATACATCACTTTCTCATTTTTGAAAAAAAGTGACTTGCCTTCTTTTTTCCATGTACCCTTCATATGTGTACGTGTATTCTATTAAAAATGATTCAATTTGTGCTTTTCCCAAGCTTCTATTCACGATTTACAAAAAATAGATACCACCCCTTCACCCTCAATGCAAAAAATATCATACATATATTTGATGTATCGCATATCTATATGCATGAGTTCATAGATAATGTTCTCCTATGCTCCACCCCCCCTTTAAATGCGAAAATTCGAAGTTAAGAAGTCATTGTTGTTCGTGAGTAATACTTGAAAGCATTTATTACACCCGCTTAAACTAAATCAAGCGATTTTAATGCGAATTTGATCAAAAATATGTGATTTTTTTGAGTTTTCTCCCCCTTTAACCCCCTCTGTGAAGCCTTTGGCAGCACTTTAGGACCGGCAGACCTACATTTTCAGATTTAGCGCAAAAAATCCAATAATTTGACACCAATTTCAACCTTCAGTACTTTCGGCCGAAAGTTCATGAAAATTGTAAGTATTTGAGCTTTTGCTGTGCTTAAAAGTAGCAGCTGCGGATCGGCAGATCGATGGTTTTCGAAGTAGGGATACAATGGGTACACACACTAACTTTCGGCACCGGTCACACCTTTCAGTTATTTCGGCCCATTTTCGATAGGTTCGGCTTTTGGACTATATTGCTTACTTTATATCAAATCTTACAGGAAGGTACGTTCCTTTTCACCATAATACTAAATTTTCACATTCATCTCAGTTTTTTTATTCAATTTTTTAACTTCATTGGTTCTGCACTGTCAACCTAACATACTCAACAGATGAACTCAAAATGTAAAAATGAACAATCACCCGCCAACACCATAAAAATGCGAGCAAATCATGGGCAAACCGTCATACATCGAACACCCACTAGATACCTGACATTACTACCAGATATAGGATTCGCCTGAATGAAAGATATCAAAATCAAAACAAATGAATACATGGGTAGTTGGGTACACACACCCACATAACCTTAATACGGTAATTCGACTGTCTATCGCTTGAACTTCAATCACGACATTAAAATAAAAAACAATTAAATTTTTGTCAATTAACGCGAGGTAAGGAGATGGAAAAGCGTCAAGAGAAAGTATAATAATCATGGGTACATCTACATACACACGTACATGTAGCGTACCAATCTACGCTGCAATTCGACGATGAAAGAAATCGGTGATTCATTATGTTAGAAAACCACTCTTTAGCAAAGTGTAGCATAGGTTTGGCAAAGATTATGCCACATTCGATATCTTTAATATTACCTAGTCCTATATGTTATCTAAACCAAGGCGATCTCATAACAGAGTAAACGTACTTTTTAAAACACCGTGCGTCTTTCGTATGTTATTACATGCATGCACGCTTATGCGAACTTTTGTGAAAGTAGACATAGTGTACATCTAACTATATAAACAGGCAAATAACCGAGTACCTATCAAACTAAAATTTCTGTCGACTCGACATTTTTGCAGCGAAAAATAATTTTGAAGAACAATTGGTTTTTCGGCGAGTAGTAGGTATATGTGTAAAGTTTAAAAAAGGCACAGAACTCACAAAAAATAAACGATTTTAATACGCGACGTTTCGCGTCGTAACGACGACGCGAAACGTCGCGTATTAAAATCGTTTATTTTTTGTGAGTTCTGTGCCTTTTTTAAACTTTACAAATAATTTTGAATTTACTGGCTACAGTAAAGCAACAGAACCTAGCCATCCCCTTAGTTAATTTCCAGCAGTTGTATATTTGTGTCGTTACGCGGTGTTTAGTCTCAATTTAACAACACTCTTTACACCACAAATATGTTCTCTCGTATGGTACTCATACATGGTACTTTCCCTATTACACTAGCTGAAGGCACAGAAATATAAGAGCTTTCAAAAATAAAAGCGCCGATGGAAAGGATAGGTAGAAAGAAATTATGGAAAAAGTGTAAAGAATGATGGAAACGACCGGCCATTTTTCAATATTTTTGGCAGATAACTTTAAAAAATACTGCTTTGAATAATTTTCAACTTTTGGACAAAAACAGAAATTTCAATTTTTCATTAAAAAATCTATATTATATTTACCCACAAACAGCATACGCTTACCTTGTAGGCATATCGAAAATAAAATTTCCAATAATATTGCTATAGGAAATGAATATTTTTTTGAGAGAGGGAAGGGAGAAATTTCTATCAGTCCATCCTACGCTCTTTAAATGACATTCTACTTCACGTGTATGGAGTGGAGTGTCATGTTGGTCTACACAAAAACATTAAAGCTTGGCGTCCATGAGGTATTTTTAAAACTTATCTGCAAAAAAAATATGAAGAAATTGTGATGCGTTCCAGGAAAAGGTACATTAAATCGGCAGACCACTTTTTACAGGAGAACAAAAAACTAGAAGATACCAGAGTATCTTAAAAGCGGACTTTACTAATTATACTATTTTAAAGAATGTTATTGGAATAATTTATTTTTTTACAAGAATAAACATTTTTTATAAAATTCAAAAGTTCTACCAACTCCGCTTATCCTAAATTTTATTTAGAGGTTGCCTACCTAAGCTATGCATTGGGTATATTTTTAATGTAATTACATCGTATTTTATAAGGCCCACATCTAAGGTATCCACTAAGACAAATAATCAATTGATGTGCGTAAGTTTACTAGAATTTGGTGTAGGTTACATCCAATCAAAAATTTGTAAAAGAATAAAGAAAGGGCCAAAAATCTGAAAAACTGAAATGAACCCATTAGAAAGTTGTTCGCTTGATTTGTCTACTACAATTGATGTTTTTGCAAGTAAAAAAGCTAGAAAAGTGCCAATAAAAAACTAATACTTAATTCTTCCGTTGTTTATCAAAATACATACTTTATTATACTGTTATTGCTCGTATAGTTGTACATGACTTACTATATGCCATAATATAATTTTACTTGAAAAAAATTGAAAATATTAAATTCCTGTCATCCACAAAGTTTATTTGAATTGAGTTTTTAGCAAGTCCATAAAATTGGGGGGAGAGGGGTAAAACGGCCAATTTTTGAAGCGGGCCCTGAAGCATTTTGCTGACTGGGCCTTTTTGCCAAGATCCACCACAGCGTGTCTGGGGCAATTTTTGTGATGATAATTGATGCTTATTATCTCAGTTATACCGATAAGACTTGACTGTGTGAAAAGGTACATTAATTCATTTTCAAAACTTTAAAATGCGGTACGTCATTAATCAGTGAATTTACAAGTTAGGGGACTTTTTTTTAATACTTCTTTTTTTGTCCTTTATGAGATGGTTTCAGAATTGGAAACATTATTTTCCCAGCTAAATGTAGCTTTATTTTTTTCTATTATTTTTCACCTTTTTAGCGGACTTTACTTCTAAAGTAAATCCGAGTTTCTTAGTTTGTTGTTTCTTTATTTTTTTTTTCTTCGCGTTCTCACGCGATTACTCGAATAGAAGTGATCGAATCGAAACCAAATTTTGAGGGAGGGTTGGGGTAGTTGAGTTCTCGAGCTGATTAGTTTTTGGAAGTGATCGGACGTGAGTTATCATGTAGGCTGTAATAGCTGTCGTTTTTTAGTTGAAAACTCAGCAAATTATTTCTAAAAAAAAAACGAAGAGAACGCAAGTAGAAAACTGCGTGTAGTTCATATACTGTACGTCCAAGTGATTCGTGTACAATGAGCGCAAAAATTTCAGTTTGTTGATAACACAATAAGAGTTAAACTACAATTTTCAAATTAGAAATCATCATTAAAATTACTTCAGTGGTAGTTTTCCTGATTTCTTCTTATTTAACTGCTATATTGCCATCAATTTTTTGTCAATAATATTACTTTGGATTCAGCTTGGATTACAGGTAAAAATAAAATATTTCGATGAAAAGTTCGTGACAAATTTATTTTTTTCTGCATATACAACCACCCAGAAAGCATCTATCCAGTGACAGCTTCTTGCACATTTTGCATAATTATCCTCAACCTAATATGCTTTTCACTGCCATAACCCTACAAGTGGTACGACGTAGGTTACAATTGTGACTGAACGCCTTGTATGAATGTTTCTTCAATAAATTTTGAAGCTACATATATCATAAAATCCCATTCGAAGCGAATGAAGGTTGTGACAGGATAAAACGTTTTAGACAAATTTCGAAATTTCAACGAAAATCACTGACAGCAGTTAATTTTAAAAATTTCGAATTTTAGAACTTAAACCAAAAAATAAGCAGCGTCTCTTTGCAATTCCAGGCTTGGTTTAGAGAGGTAATATACCATCAAATTTTTTCTGTTAGCTAAAATCTAAATTAATTTAACATTTGACTGAAATCAGGGTTGGATTTGAATCGGCTAAAAAAAAGAAGTATTTTTACTTTCTAACTTCTATTTTATTTGAAGTTTGAATGATCAGAGAAGAATCTACCATAATCAGTTAATCACAATACCCTCTAAAGAATAATGCCTCTTTACGAATGGCGCAGAGCGAAAAAAACCGATCTCGTGAGAACAGTCTTCAAACCATCTAGAATGACAACATCGAATAAAACTCAATGAATACTTCCTTAGATGAAATATACACGCAAGTAGGGTTACACTACGTGATAACATGGACGTATCGCACAGATAAATAGGTTGTTACATTCACAATTATTGATTCTTATTTTAAACTACATCCATAATTATGCTCCGAAGTGTATTGTATAAAAACTGAAATATAAGAAATACTACTGTTCACAAAGCGGTATATCAATATAGTGTGTTCAATATATGTATGAGGCACATATTTATGATGCAAGCAATTATAGTAGTATCTTAAGAAAAAAAGGAAATATCCATGCTTTTGAAGAATTTTCATTTCGATCTACATTCAACAGAAGGAACAGTGCAATAAACGTTTCCGAAAACATTACATTTAGTAATCAATCAATCAATCAATCAATCAATCAATCAATCAACCAATTAACCAATTTACCATCTACTGAGCATTTTTACGCATATGAAGTATAAATAGGAAATTATGCACACTCATAATCATGTCTTTCACAAACAGCAGCAAAATGATTGATTCAATTTAATTTTAGTTCAGAATATTATAGTGCTCAAAGGGTTCGATAAAATGAAAAAATGGAAATTTATGCTTGTAACTTTTTATAGCTTTTTGAGACATTGAAAAAAAAAGCTAGAAGGCAATTATATGAATCAAACACGAAAAGAAAAACATATATTTAAAAAAAAAAGACACACACCATTTTTGTTTTGTATAGCAAGCAATCGGAAAATATGAGAAAATAATAATACTTTAGTGAACAAATTATTGAAATTTTTGTATTTTCGTACAGGGGTGCTAATAATTTCGTATGTACACAGGATGTCAGCAAATATAAAATATAGATGCTCAATTTGCTACTCAAATATTTCGAATTCCTATTCATACTATTGGCTTATGTACACAAAATAGACATACTCTCATATTCATGTGCTGTACGTATAGCTCTAACGCGACGTCTGGCCTGAATGATCACTTTTAAGAAAATAATTAATAAATTTCTGCAATAGGAAAGTTTACATACATTATAGTAACCTTAGAACTTATAAACATACTGAGAACGTAACGAATGTTGTAACAACACACAAATAATCTTTTGTTTTATCATTTTTACAACTCCAAATGTTACTGATATCTCAGAAGATCGAAAAACGTAAATAGCAATCAGTGTGAATGAAATGAAAGCATAAATAATAAAATTATTTTATACCTTATTATTCACAAATTCGCAAGCATGATCTTTCAATGACTTCAATGTCAAGGTACTAAGATTAGCCGTAACAGTGTCTCGTATCAGTCCAAATTGAAACAGGAACGTTACTTCATTCTCTTCCATAATCTAAGAGAAATAACACAGGCTTCGAATGAATGCAAATTAATGAAATTCAATAAGAAATCATCATCAACCTAAAAGGAACTACATTTCGCCACGGATTCAAGAAACAATTTCAAACAAAATCCTGATTTTTATATCGAGATCATTTGCTTTATCATTTCGAATGGGATTTTAAAAAGATCCATGTTCGTTTGGAACAAATTAAAAGTAGATTATAATATAATTATGTTGAATACGTAAAACGAACAAAATATGAATTTGTTCCTTTCTTGTTTATAAATAAATCTACACAGAAACTAAAAAGATCTGAATTCAACATCCAATATGAATCAGATTCATACATAAATCTGTGACAAAACAAACAACTCTAAAATAACGAAAATTAATAATTTTTCATGTGATGACATATTACAAACAAAATGTAACGGTACATAAGTCATTACCGAAATCGTAGTATATTTCCATATATCAAGAAGAAACTGGGAGAAAGTCCAAACTATCTGAACAAACTGGAACGATTACCAAATTTTATAAACTTGATTTCTCATACATCATTTCAAGTTCACCTCCTCCCCAATAAAAACTTAAAGTGTCTTGAACACATTACAACTAAATGTTCCATATCTTCCATAAATGAATAATACTGAAACTTTCGAGTACATAGTTATCACTTCACTGCCACCATCACGGAACAAAATGGGACTGAAGTCTGAAACACTGGAACAAGGTTGGTACTTTAAACTGTTGCCATCCAAGTATTTTCAAATTCCCCGAGGTCTATAAAAGTATATCGGGTATAATTATCCATTTTTATTCAGGGTTTATGCAACGTTTGTGGCGGTAGGCGGTGCTTTGAAAAATAAGTATGTAGATGCGAACAAGAGTTGATATTAAAATGAAGAAGTGAAAAAATTGGAAAAATAAATGCCAAATGCCCTCAAACAAATTCTCTAAAAAACATTTCATATAGGTAATTTATAATTTTATTTCAAATCATTTCGTTGGATTATTTTTGAGAAAAATTCTGCCAATGAAAATAGGATATTTTTCATTGGTAGTGTTTTTTATTTTTTCCCAAAAATAACGCAACGAAATGATTTGAAATTATAATAATTATGTTGTTTTAGAGAATTCTTTTGAGGGCACTTGGCATTTATCTTTCCAATTTTTTCATTTCTTCATTTTAAAATCAACTTTTTTGCATATACTTACGTATTTTCCGTAGCACCGCCTTATTAAACGTCGGCTACAGTTCATCTAATTCTCGAACGTGTTGATCTGAGGAAGATATTTTTTATGCCTATACCCTTTCCTAGGGGGATCACCCCCTATAGCGCTCAAATAGGGTTCCTAAATTTCAAAAGCAAAATAAACACGTCACTTGTTCGCCACTAGGTTTTTTTTTGCGCCAATCTCACTTTTTAAGCTATCCAGAAAATCTACTCTGGAAATTTAATCATTAATTTTCCAACACTTTCCCTGCCTAGCTAAAATATCATTAAATTTCATCGTAACTTGCCATAATGGAATGTGAAGTGAAGTGGAATCATTTTCTACCGTGCACGCAATTGATTCCTTACACATCAACGCAAAAATCTGCTAAAACTCTTTTACATAATTTTTAAATCAATATCAAAAGTATTATAATATGTAGAATATTGTCTTTTATTGTAATTTCTTATCAAATTATATTATAAATCTGATTATAAGTATAAATAAGCCCACAGTTTCAAGTTATAACATTATTTTAGAATTAAATACTTTCTAAAAAGTTTTTGCACTGGTGTGTAATAAATCAATTGCGCGCACGGTATAATGAGATTAATTTTTATCCACAGTGGAATTATATTATTTTCACTTTTAAGCAGGGTTGAGCGTTTTAAACCATAATGTTTAAAACACATGTTAAATAAAAACATGTTTTAAACATTGAAAAAAAAAAATGAAATGAAATTTAAAACAAAATTCTGTTCAAAATGCGTTTAAAACTTTTTTTTTGTATTAAACATGTTTTTTATTCCACTCATTTTTTCTTTAAATTCACGTTCTTTAACCAAAGAAAAGAAGAAATAATTATAAGTAAACGCTAACGAAGAAGAATTTTCTACCTGCGAAGGCATTCTTCTAGATTTCGAAATTTTTTTTCAAATTTCCATTTTCAAATGTTTTAAATTTTGAGAACTTGAAAAGTCAAGGTCGAAAACTCAAGACTTCAAGAGCATAATGGCTAAAATGTGAATTTTTAAATTTAATTTTTATGACTTCAATAGGGTGTAAGGAAACCAGGGATGGCAAAATGCGCGCATTTAAAAAATCGTGCGCGCTGCTTGAGCATTTGCGCGCATATGCTCGTGTAACAGCGCATACTTGTTTCTATAAAAATTAATGCTGTCATACACCGTGTCTAACTAATTGGACTGCATTATGCAACAATGTTCTAAGTGAAATGAGGCGCCATAAACTTCAACTACATCAAGTTTCTGATGTAATGTAAATTATAACAAAGCCAGTTAATCAAACTGAACAAATTTCGCTTGTTTGTCTTTGAAATTATTTAAATAACATGAATGATTTCATTCATTACTAGTTTTTCTCATTAAAAACAATAATAAGATCGATCAAAAAGTCTATGGCGCCTCATTTCACTTAGAACATTGTTGCGTAATGCAGTCCAATTTTAACACCCCAAGCGCCAAATTCCCTTCATCCACAGAAAAATATTCATTATTTCATTTCTTTTTACGGGATTAAGAAATTAACACATCTAATATAGTCCGCCCAAAATAGCATGAGCTATATTTCCTATGTTATGCAAAGCAAAACGGAGCTCATGCTATTTCGGACGGACTATAACTACTGACTAACAAAGAGAAATTTTACGTTTTATACGGTAGCACGATACCCTTCTCAACCTGGAGTCGACTCCAGAAAACGTAAAATTTCTCTTTGCTAGTCAGTAGTTATAGTCCGTCCGAAATAGCATGAGCTCCGTTTTGCTTTGCGTAACATAGGAAATATAGCTCATGCGTTCATTAATTATGTATTGAACACGTTCGCTATTTTCGATCGTGTTCGCACAATCTACGTTTGATGATCTGACGTTACACATGTTCGGTGGGCATCATGGTAATTACCATGCAATAGCAGTTTTAGAGCAAGCGTATATAACCGCTTCAAAATCTTATTTATTTTTTTTCGAAAACTTGTAACTTTCAATGCTACATTACAGGAACTAAGTCTTTAATCGAGGCTTGTTCAGGTTCACAAAATAAATAATGTTGCTCATTTTTTACATTGAAAAAATCATAGAAAGTGGCATATTGACTTATTCTTCGAATCTTCGCAAACAGGACCGATTATATCATAGTGAAATTTCAAATCAAACACATTTATATTTTATGTTATTACAAAAGTTTTACAAAGTTTGATTTATTGTATTGCGTTACTTCTGTTTCATCTTCTTTTAGCGCTGAAATTACCGCTTCTTCTACCACTATTTAATGATAGTTCTGCAAGAGGTAATTTTAGGCAAAAATTCACTGTTGAATTTTTGTCAGGTTTAGCTCCAACAGCTCTCAACAACTTTGGTAACCTATAAATACGTAAAATTTAAAGAATTTTTATTCTAGCAACTTGAATGAAACCAAAATTCAATGAAATACATGTACATACTTTTGATACTCTGGAGCTGTGAGATATCCAGATAATAAATTTATATCAAGCGTGAAATCATTAACTAAAAGTAGGAGTACTAGTAGGTAACACAAGGCTTTATCACGCATGGATGGCGGACGCGCTAATCTGAAATAAAATAATGTGAAAATATTGGAACATAATAATTTATTGGGTTGAAATTAATTTTTTCGCTATCCATGAATAATAAGGATAGTTTGAATGTAAGGAGCTGTTTTTACATTTCAAAAAAAAAATTATTTTGCTCACTATTACCATGCTATTACGTACTGTTGTCCGCGTAAATTTTAGTACCTACCTACACATATTGTTTATATTGCTTATTTATTATAAGTGTGTTCACTCAGTTTCTTTAGTGCAAGGAAAAGAGGATTAAACGTGGAAAAAAATGGTAGTGAGCTGAATTTCACATTATAGGTGCAGAATGGTGTCCTTAACAAGGTATAAAAAGTTATCAGCCCTAGTGGGTGAGCTAACCTCAGGAGGTGGCTAAAACCCCTCAATATCTTCGAAAAAAAGGGTTCTACGTCAAAATAAATCATGAAAAACTTTTCCTAAAAAGTCATAAAAGGGCCCAAAATACATTAATTTTGGAAAAATTTATTTATATGTGTTCATGTGTTTTATCAAGTGATCTATGAATAAATAATTTTTACTGATGATTCCCCTTCCTTTCTTCCTTCCTCCTTCAGTAATTCTTCTCCACATCTACATTATAGAACAAAAAAACTACAGATATATTTGGTAATATTTGTTTCAACTCCGTTCGCCATCATCTATTTCTTCATCACTCATTTCCATTTTCATACTATTCGTGCAACAAACTCCACAACAATGACCACACAACTTCGAACATTTCAGTCTTGAAATAACAGAAAATAGCCAAAATAAAATTAATAACTAAAATTTAACCAATACGTTGTATTCACTACGTTGAAGTAATTCAGGGCTATTTCAATGCAGTTGCAAATCACATTGTTTATCTGGCTCATATCTAAAAAATGTGCAAGTGATGGGTGAACTTGTTTTGCTGCCAGGATGAGGAAACGAGAAGTCTAATGTAAGAATTCAGTTCGTAAATTCAAAACAGTTAAATACTAAAATTGAAAAAAAAAGAGGTAAATTAAACCACTTTGAAACCGGTTTTAAACTTTTTTTTTTTCAATTAAGGTTTTTTGTTTTAAAATGAAAAATGTGTTTCTCAACAATAAAAAACCGTTTTTTGTCTTTTATTTAAAATAAATAAAAAAAAAAAAAAAAAAAAGGTTTTTTAGCAGTCCTGTAAATAATACAGGTAGGAGGAATTGATAATTTTGAGGAGAGATGGACAATTTAAAGTTTTTTTTTGTTCATCTCGCGGCAGCAATGGAAACTTTCGTCTGTCCATGGGTTTCGATGGTCGTCAGACATCGATAATACTTAACTACACAAAAGCACCTTACAAGTTAGTATATCAAGGAAGAAAATTAAAGTAACAGAACATATTTCTTACTTTCCGTCGATTAAAGTGATGCAAAAATCTTGCAATAATTTTTTGTTTAATAAAGATGAGTATTCACAAAAAACTGGAATTTTCTTTTTCAACTCGCGAAAAGGGGCATTCAAAAACTTCAACAAAGAATCAACGAACAATAACAGTTTCACTTTTAATGGATTTCTTTTACTAATTTGAGCAAAGGTTTTCAAAAAAAAAGGTGAAAGTCTGAAATGCAAAATTAAAATTGTGTTAATTTCAACGAAATGCATTATTCAAAACATACAAAAATTTCCGTTTTTATGATGTACCGTTTGTCCTCCGATAATTCACTAACATTCATTTGTAATATATTCTGAGCTATGTTTTCCAAAGTGTTCAAAATTTCCAACGAGATTAAATCATTCACTTTATAAACTTCTTCAATAGAATTAGCATTTCTGTCACATGGAGGTAAACAAGTTTGATTTGAAGAGACTGTTTCAATTTCTTCCTTCACCACTAATTCGTTATCTGAAACACATTGGTATTTACTTAAAATGTGGAAGTGATGTTGCTAAATTAAAAGTGAAACACAATTGTACCTTTTATTGCTTTTTTCAGTTTTTTTTCCACGTCATCGACGTGAATATCTGCTTTTTCAATTTCCGTAACCCGTCTTTTATTTCTCTTTGAGCCCATTGCTTTATTCAAATTCAGAGAGGCATTTTGTACAACATTTTTTTCTTCACTTTTGACCTGAGAATTAGTTCTTGATTCAACTTGGGTACGGTACGGCAACATTAAAAAATTTTCAGTTCCGTATAATCGAATCTGAACGAAGAAGAGGCCAACAATGAGTACAAGAAGACTAAAACTACATTTAGAGAGAAAAGAGTGATGAACCCATACACTGTTCGTTTTCCTATTTCGAAGAACCATAAAATTATTACAGAAAAGCGATTCGTCTCTTTTGCTCAAGTGCGCATTTCCATTATTATCAGACGCTAAGACGGCTATGATATTCTGAGGATTTTGTACATCAGATAACACTTCACACAGTAGCTTATTAGCAGCATCAGGTTGTAAGTTGCCATGACTCCAACTGACTACAAAAATACAAGATCTTTCAAAATTAAAACATTCTTCATTGATAGTGAAGACTTCAAATATATTTTTATAGTTTATTTTCAAAACACATACCGATAGGAATTTTAAAATCACTGCTAGAATTAGTTTCCATTTTCATTCATTTAAATTAATTTCCACTTCAATTCGCGTCAAAATTAACCTGCCGTTGTTAACATGGGGGAATAGATCGACGGTAGCATAGATGTATAGTACACCTCTTAACATAACCAACGCATTAGGTCGCACTCCCTCTATCTATCTTAAAAACCGCTAGAGAGCATTGTATAAAGCGAATTTTGATACATTCCTGTTTTCCTCCTGGGAAAATGTGAATGAAAACAAAACATAATTGTTATTCATGAAAGGAAGTAGTAGTGTACATTTTGTTAATTTCGCACCGCTCTCTAGCGGTTTCTAAAATAGATAGAGGGAGTGCGACCTAGTGCGTTGGTTACGTTGAGAGGTGTACTATATATCTATGCTATCGTCGATCTATTCCCCCATGTTAACAACAGCAGGTT